>VZTL01013447.1:90444-135049 GCA_013400535.1 Scopus umbretta
CAGGGCCGGGGGGATCTGGGCGGGCACGGGGGCACCCGCGGGGTGTCGGCCTTCCCGGGGCGCCCCCGCCCAGCTCCGCGGTGGCCAAGGCGGAGGGAACCCCAGCCCCCGGGAGAGTGGGGGTCCCTGCGGGGGCCGCCCCACCCGGGCGCTACGTGCCGTGAGGCACTACGCCTCCCCCGGCTGTCTGCAGATTTATTTCAATATTTAATTAAATCTCGCACATGCAATTAGCCCGGGCGGGCGGTGCNGGCAGAAGTAACAGGTTTTACCTGACTCATCAACACAGCAGTGTCACAGGCTGAGGTGCTGTAACTACAAATCTTTGCATCCTGAGTAAAATCTTGATAATTAATTCCAGAACCATGCTCATTCAGGAGGCCGTGAACCCATGCTGGAAGAAGGCTAGATGGTTACCATCTGCTGTCAGCATGGACCATGACCAGTGCATCATGATTTGATTCTTGTTACCTCTTGTTACTTGCTACTNCAAGGAGCTTTTGTCCCCATTTTTTGGAAAGCCTTCCCTCCAAGCAGCCGCTGGGATTGGGGGAGGTCGTGTGCTTTGGGGCGACACCCTTGAGCACAGGGGCTGGCCGCACGCCGGCAAATTTTGGCGTCACCGGCCACGCCAGGCTGCAGCCAGTGATTAAGGTGGGGTTCGCCAGCTCAGGAATGGGGAGCCCCCCCGGCCCTGCCCCAGCCCCCCGGCTCTGGGGCGCTGCAGGGTGCCGGCAGGCACAGCCGGCCAGGCATTAGACGAGGCCTTTAATCAAGACGGATACCAAACGCGCCGTGGCGGCCTGGCAGCCGGTGTCAACTGCACCTCCCCACCCGACTCCCGGCATCGCCCTGCCACCAGCTTAGGGGAAAAAGTCCCTTTTTGCAAAGGGGATGGATTAATTTTCCACCCCGATGGGAGCGGCAGGGTTTGGAGGGGCATGTCCCCACCTGGGGCTGCTGCAGTGCATCCTTGGTGCATCAGCAGAGGGGTGCAGAGGGGTCCCACGGAGGGGTTTTTGGAGTGGTGGTCAAAGACAGCCTTTGGGGGCTGGGTGGGAGGGCCGGAAGGTGGAGGAGCCCTGAGAGGCCGCTGGGAGACCCCAAAGGAGGTGCCCGGGGTGGGATGCCCCACTCTCCTGGGGGAGATTTCCTGATGCCCTCCACCCCGGGTGGCCTCTGTCCCAGTAGGGGAGCTCAGCCCCAGCACAGCCCTCTGGCACGGCAGGGCGGCTCCCAGGTGGGGATTAGGGTTTTTCAGGCAAGCGTGGGGGCGAGGTGGGGCCAGAGGCGGATCTGGGTGAGCCAGGGCGCTCAGCCAGGGGCCGCTGCACCTGTATCCTGAACCAGGTGGGCACCCCAGCCCCCGAGCACGCCCAGGGCGGGTGCGATGGCCACCACCCCATCATGGGTGCTAGGGGAGGCAGAGGGGACCCCCAGCCGTGACCCCACCATGCCGTTCCCACCAGCTGTGCTGCCTCCCTGCCACCTTGGCCAGTCCTGCCAGTGGCGTGGGTTCAGGACGTTCTTTGCGGCCCAGCCCTGCCACGGCATCCCATGGCAGTGCTGGAGTAGCAGCCCCCAGTGATTCCTAGTTTATCCCGGCCTCTCCCTGCAGCTGCAGGGGCTGGTGAAACCGGGGAAAGGCATTTCCTTCCCTTCCCACGCACGCCCCGACCAGCGCTCACGGGCAACTAGGGCAAGGGAGGGCAGGCTAGGCACCACGGTGACGGCCCAGGAGGCAGGGGGCTGCGCCACACAGCTGGGTTTCAGGGTGTCCAGGTCCCTTGGGTACCTTGTGCTGCAAAGAGCCGCACTGGGGGCTTGCTCGCGGTCCCAGCTGAGGGCAGGGAGGGCTCCAGCCTTTGCCAGCCCTGGGTTCCCTGGCACAGCACAGGGTGCAAAGCTGCCAGGTGCACTGGTGGGTCTCTGCTACTGTCCTCTCCCGAGCACATGGGGTTTGCTGTCCCCAGCTCCACCGCAGCTGGGCTTGGGGACATCAGCAAGCCTGTTGTGTGCTGACACCCCACCTGCCCTCATTACAGGGTGCTGATGGCTCCCAGGCTCCATGGTGGGGGCTCCATCCCCCACACGAGGGACAGACGTGTCCCCAGAGTGGACGAGCCGAACACCAGTTCTGCAGTGAGGATGAAGATAGGGGAGCAGGCTGACCCATTGCCCCCGGGAGCGAGGATGCACCGAGCACTGGTGGCAGTGGGAGATGGATGGTGCTGGGACTGAGCTGTACAGCAGACGCTGCTGTAACAGCACCAAATCAGCTGCACAGGGCTTTGCCGATGGCCGCCCGTCCCCGCCACTGTCCCCGTCCCAGCCTCTGTGATGAGCAGCATTGCAGAGTGGAGACAGCTGATGATCAGCCTGGCCGAAATGAGAGCAGCCAAATGGTTTTGGCTCATCAGTTCCGGAACTGGTTTACCCACCAGACAGACGGACAGACGCTGGGGCCGGCGCAAGGGAGAGGGCAGGAATGCGCTGATGGGCTTTGGGGAGGATCAGGCCCTGCAGCACTGGCACAGGCTGACGCTGGGTTAATGGGGCTGTTGCCACCAAGGAGGGGACCGATACAGACACTGCAAGGAGCAGCATCCACGGTGAAAGGTTGCCCTTGGCACCTTCTTCAATATCATTATTCCATGTTTCTCTGCCAAACTCTGATCATTGGGGATTAAACTTCCTTCTCGGAGTACACAGAGCCTCAGCGGGGATGGGGAAGGCACCCCAAAGTTGTTATACCCCACTCTGCTAGCTCTGGAGAGCACAAAAAGAGTTTAAAAAGCTGACAGTGGCCTCAAGGGCACAGTGTGGGCTGTCGTTGGAGCTTTCTCTTCCAGCCATCCTTGGGAAAGCCAGCAGGGAGGCACTGCTAACAGCCCTGGGGATGTGCTCAGCTGGCAGCACAGCTTCTTGCCACAGCAGCTACTCAGAGTTGGCCCAAAGGCCGCCGCGCTCGGTAGCCTCCTCTGCAATGGCCAGCAGCGACAGGCAGGGAAGGGTGCAAGAGCAGGCGCGATGCATAGCGGCATCCACGCAGAGCACTGCTGGCTGGGGACACGTGGGCAGGGTTCTCCAGCTGGCAGCAGCATTGGCCATGGCCTGGGATGGAGCTTCACTCCCTGGACGTGCCCAGTCGCTCCTGGAGCCCTGGCAAACCCACAGCACCAGCGATGCCCCGAGGGAAGCGGTTTCACACCCTTCCCACGTGGCCTGTGAAGAGCTCACTCCTGCCTCATGCCAAGCGGCCAGTTTTAATTCCATGCTCCCTAGCTCCTACACCAGCAGAAACCATGAAAGGGTCACCTCCCGCCCCAGCACGCAAGACTGCCCACGGTCTATGGTGCCGTCCTTCGGCTGGATGCTCCATTTGATTTGCCTGGTTTGACCACAGCAGAGTCCCCAGAGCTGGTTCAGCATGCGCTGGCACGCTCTGTGCCAAGACCCGTTTCCTGAGCAGTGCCTGCCTCCTCTCCCCCTCCTGCTGCTGCTCCTTTCTCCAACACCTGAAACTGAGAGTGAGATTTGCCTGGATTTGGGATCTTTCTGCACTTCACCAAGTTATTCCAAAGAGCAGGTGGGTAAGACGACAAGTAGCTGGGGGGCAGACCAGATGAAGGAGCTGGCGTGGGTCACCAGTGCAGCAGCACGCCCCATTTCTGATCATTAATTCCAGACAGAGGCTGCCGAGCACAGTACAGGCAGGCAATGCATTTCTCTTCTTGCCAGGCTCCAGGCAGGTAAGAATAAGCCATTCCTGTTTCCTTGCAACAGTCACTTCTGCATTGAGCAAGACTGCTCCCCCAAAGCAACCACCACACATGCTGCAGGGTGTGAGACAAATGTCTGCAGTGTCCGGGAAGAAATTCCACCTACCTGTGCAGGGTTGCACAAACAGCCACCGTAAGTGCTTTTCCACCTTCCTCTGGAGCACCAGCTGCCCTCCACCTCAGAGGTATTCAGATACTATGGAGATAGGCCGTAATGAACTGCAATAACACACATAAATACCACGATCTGTCGGTCTGTCACCTTTAAATAACAAGTCTCCTTTCCCTTCCAACCTACACACGCACTCAAGCATGGAAATGAAAATACTTCCGAGCTGAGTGGCTGTCACGTAGGAAGGCGGAGGGCGGGAACCTTCTCCCTGCGGCTCCTGGCTGAGTGCACCCTCACCCGAGGGCCAGCACGCGGCGCCGGGCAGGACCCGAGTGTGCCTGCCTGCTTGCTGGGGGTGCAGGCACTGCCCGGGGCCTCCCCGAACTGCAGGACGTGGGGTTTGGTTTGCCAGCAGCTCAGACACCACCCACTTCGTTTTCGCAAGGGGTGCATCATGACTCTCGGGCAGTTGCCAGGCTGGTGTGGCATCACAGTGCCACATGCCATCACATCATCCCTATACGAACGCAGCTGCTGCGAGAGCCAGGGTTGGGGGGCCCAGCAGCAGCTGGTGAGCCCCCCAGCTACTGCAGGACTCTGCTGCCACCAGGCACGGGTGTCCGGAGTGGGACCCCTGCTTTGGGGTGCAGGGAGAGGGCCGTCGGGTGCCCAGCCGGGGGGTGCAACACTGACCGCTGCGCTGGGAGGGAGAGCTGCCAGGGGCTCCCCATGAATGGAGAACTAGCACAGCGACATCAAGTTCTATCAGAAGAGCACTTAAAAAAATAATTTTAATGTTTGAACGTTTAAGATACACCATCTGTTTTATTCTACAGCAGGATCCCACAGCCTGAGTTAGCACAAAGGTTGGGAGTGGGCATGGCACGTGGCCCTGCTCAGCAGACAAGCGTGGGAGGAAGGGATCAGTGCCGGTGTGGGGGGTAACTCCAGCAGGCTCATCCCTGACCACACGTTTGCCCAAAACCAAAGCTGAGGCTGAAGCCTGCTCAGGAGAGGCACAGGCTGCACGCTCAGGGTGTGCACACAGCCACACAGTCAGTGGCACAGCAGCGTCCCTGGGATGGCAGCACCCAGCCCCAAACAGACGGATCGATCTGGTACATTCTCCAGTTGAAGCTCCACAGGGAGAAAAGGCACAAACCTTTTGCCTCCGTGAATCCCACCACCCTTCCAAGAACCCTTTTCCTCTAGAAATTGCTGCCTCCCCAGCTCAGGAGACTCGTCACTCAAGCACACTGGCAGCAAATCTCAAATTATTCATTGATTCCCCCCATAGAGCCTGGAGAAAACAGCCAAAAGGAATTACAAGGAGCAAGCATCCTCCTTGTGTTTTCTCAGTAAGGAGGCAAAGGCTTTCCAAAACACTGTCAGATACCACCATCCATGGAACACTGTGTAGATCCCAAACTCAAAAGGCAGATGCATTTCTCATTGACCAGGACGTGTCACTGACAAGGCAGGGACAGGCAAGTTAAAGTGCATTATATCACCCAGTCAGAGCAGGAGATGGAGACACCTTAAGAATAATGGTACTAAAACTGCTGGAAGAGAGCGACTAATCTTAGTGACCTTGGGAACAGGGCTGGGCTTTTCACATCAGCTGCTGATACTGACCAGTGAATAGGAAGCTATTTAGGAAGTAATCCTGAAAAATGCAGTTTCATTCTCTTGCTTTAAGGGGCAATCTAAACAATGTAAACAGCCATTCAAAATAAGGACCCCGTTGCTTCCAGAAGTAACTCTGAGCACAGTCCCATGGACTATTTGCTCTTCGAGCACAGTTTACAGTTTGCCTTTAGAGCTCACTGTTGTGTGTGAATTATTTCTGCCTTAACTGTGCAAAGACAACTATTTTGCTCACTTTGAGCCCTTATAAGGAAGCACCTGGAAAGACACTATGCAGCTGGAATGAGCTTGGCTCTGCCAGGCAAGCCCTTTCCAAAGGAGCTTTTCAACACCTCCTCATCCCAACAGAGACTAGCCAATATTCATACACCCTTCTGCAGGAGAGCAATTTTTCTGGTCTGGCATCCATCGCCAGCAATGGACACAGGGAGTTTGGTCAAATCAGTCTGAAAGCAACCTGGGAAGTGTAGGAATGCTGGAAGCACTTGTAAACGTCACTGCAGCACACAGCAAGGACACATCCTACTTCAGCTCCCTGGGGCATCTCCTCCAGACGCTGTGGAGCAGAGCTGATTCAACATGGCTTGGGAATTAAATATTAAATCTGATTCATGGGCACCCTGCTGTCGCCACTGCTCAGAAGGTGCTCTCGAGCAGGCAGTGGCATCCGCAGCCCGTGGGACACACCTCCTGGGTACGAAACCACTCCATCATATGGCTGGTGTGGCCTCCATGTCCACAGGTCAGGCAGAAGTTAGAGGATCCTCGCACTGCCACGTGACAGATAGCACACTGGAAGGTGAAGCCCTTGCAGATGGCACACTGGGTGCCACGCACCTCGCTGCGGCAGTGGCTGCAGTATACACCAAACTCTGGCCAGAGGAAAGAAATGGAGAGCAAGACAATTAGTGCTGGCAGAATCCTGGACAAAGAAGCCCTGTGTACAGCACCCCCCATTTGACAGATGAGTCGCCTGAACCCAATGCCCAAGAGATCTGCCTCACATCTCCTTCAGGGTGGGAGAATGGTATCTTGTAGAGGTCTTAGTTTGGGCTCTATACAGGAGCAAAGACATTGGTAATTGGCATGCCAGGGCACGGACTGGCCCACCGATTCCCCTGATGGCTAAACTGCTGTCAGCTAGGAATGTGTCAGATTTCTAGATCGGGACATGCTGACACATGCTGTGGAGAGAAAGGCTTCCTGCTGGTCTTGTCTGCCTCACATCACTATGAAGTGTAACTAAGAGCAAACGAGAATGGAGAGAGCACAGAGCATGCTTGATGTGTGCTGTATCAGTGTCACGACTATTAGCCATGAAGGGGCAACGGCAGTGGTCGAAGTCACCAATTTTCACTCCAGTTACTCTCTAGAAGTTGTCCCTGGTGACAAGGTGAGACTGTAACAAGAGCTAAGCAGCAACCGCTGATTCTCTGGCATCTCTCACCCACTTCCCTCCTCCCAGGTTAAGTGCATCTTTTCCCAGAGGCCTAGGAAGAAGATAGAAGCTGTCCTTAAGTGGCAGTTCTGGGCAGCTATGCTGCTGAAAATATTTTGGGAAAGGGGTTTTATCTGCCTATTTCTTGGCTACCTCACTCACAGTTAGAGATCTTGCAATTTTACGCATGCACTGTAAGGACACTTCAGCACAGAATCAGAGATTAGAACAGTGCATGCCTGGGCATTCAGAGGGAATAAAGAATAGCCATCAGCGTAAATAGCTAAACCTTCCTTGAGTAGCAGTACGTGCGTTTCCAGCTTCACTGGAGAGATGTTACCTTGAACCAACATCTGCAAGCCTCATCCCCACCCAGAGCTGCGAAAAGCTAAAACTGTTTGCTGGCAGAACTAACCTCTGGGCAGATCGATGGACACTTTTCATCCCACTTGCGGACTGTATGTTCCCAAGCCCCTGAGACAGAGCCCTGTCTCTGCCTGGAGCAGACCGAAGCAGGAACTCACCAATTCCTTTGTGGGGATCAGGAGGACAAGAGACGAACTTCAGAACCTCAGCCCGCTTCTCTCGCAGGCCCCAGCGATAAAGGATTTCTCCATAGCACTTCTTAAAGTCATCAAATTGCTGAGTGTTGGCAGGATCCAGGAGCCTAGAGGAACAAACAGCATTGTCATACACCTGACTGACTCTCTGAGACTCTGGTCTCAATCCTCTTCCCAGTGATGGCTACGCAACCAGCTCACATTGCTAGAAGAGCAGCAGATTACTACCCACATGTTGCTGAAACACTGCTAACTGGTCTGGCCTTCACTTGTTCTACACTCCAGGGTGTGACAAATGGGTGGACTACCCTCTGGGGCCCCCACCACAGCCACTTCTAGATCTATCATGTGCAATCACAGCAGAGTTGCTCTGCAGCATGAAGCTTCTCCAAATGACTATCTGAATGAAAAGGTCTAGGAGCAGGTGTGCTACTTTCCTTCTAGTTTTCACAGCATCAAGACAGACCTGGCTATAGAGTTCCAGCTGTCTTGGGCATGGAGTGACGTATCCCTGGATACCCCCAAAGCATGCTATAACCTACCTTTTGTTTTTCTCATGCTGGTCTTTCTCACGCTCCCGATGATCGGGATACATTAGGTTTCCGTAGCGGAAGTCATCCGGAGAAGACTCGCACCAGGGAGTGGAAGCCTGCTCCGTGTCTTTGTTTGCTGCAAGCATCAAAATGTTGTGAGCTTACCTCAGAAAGCACAGCACTCACGAGCACAACCTTGTCAAAACCAGGGTGGGGAAGAAGACATGGAAGACCACACATTCGCACACCTCGGTTTTCTCTCTGAGACATGGTCGTATCACCTTCTGCATTCCTACAAACACTGCCTTGCCTCAGAAAACTAAGTGCCAACCTCTACTTGCTAGTGCTCCTACTGCACTTCTTTTGACAGGATGGGAATGGGGATCATCAGGCAGAGGAATCCAACATGGAGGAATCCCTTTTGCTTTCTGCTTTAGACAAAAAGTATTCAGGGGATCAATCCCATGGAGTTTGCTTGGGAACTTATCCCTGGCAAGCCTGGGCTCCCGTTTCCTAGACAGGGAGGACTCTCATTACCAGGGCTGCTGTTACGTAAAGGAGCCTCTGTACGTAAGGGATTACCCTGGGGGCAGGGAGACAACTGCTAATAACCACTAGAAGACAACATCAGCTCCATTAACCCCCATTCTCCACTATTCCTCATGTCACAGATGCCTTGACATCGCACTGAAAAGTTACAGCTTTGGTGCTAACAGGGCTGACGCTGCCCCAAGGCCACGTATATCACTAGGAATCAGCCAACAGCTTCCACTCTGACACTGGAGCCCTTAAGAGTGACTTGTCTTTGACACCTTCACAGCTCAGCAGAAACCATCCTTAGGCTTGCGGGTATTCATGCCACTGAGACCCTGCTGTTTTTCCAGTGACAGGAGAAAGCATAAGATTGTTTTTCCCCTGAACCCTGTGGAATTAGCTGGCTGATGACACTGCGAGGCCACTCGATAATTGTTGAACGATCATGGTGATTGGAAGAGATGCCTGAGGACTGGAAGAAAGCAAATGTCACTCCTGTCTTCAAAAAGGACAAGAAGGTCCCAGGGAACTGCAGGCCAGTCAGCCTCACCTTGATCCCTGGGCAGGTGATGGAGCAGCTAATCCTGGGAGCCATTTCCAGGCACATGAAGGACAAGGAAATTATCAGAAGTAGTCAGCATGGATAACAGCCTCAAACTGTGCAAAGCACTAGGGCTGTAGAAAGCTTACAGCACCAGGCAGCATCAAGGCAGTCACCCCAAGTGCTTGCTATAGCCAAGATGGAAACAAAATGGTACAAACTGCTCGCTCTCTTTACTTGTCTCCAACTAGAAAAGGCAGCAGCAGGAGCTCTTGGCTCCCCCTGTGAACCAGGGGCCTAGCTCGGTATGCCTCGGGCTTTTGTAACAGGTTTCTCCCAGTTGGTCAGCATGCTACAGAAATCAAAAGGGGCAGGACTGCCAGAGCACTGACACAGTTACCGTAAGCCCTGCTCACTTCCAGCTATGGAGTCACACCATGTTGGCCAAACCCTGGAAAGCTGCTCTGGCAGAGCACATCTGCAATCACAGCCAGTAGTAACTCCCTTCTTTCCCCACCACAGGAGCCATATAACACCTAGGTCTTGGTACCTATGCTCCAGCCTCCGGTGCCAAGTCCAGGATCTGACATGCTGGAACAGGAGCCAGAGGAAGTAAAGCTCGGCTGTTGAGAGGGAAAGGAGAGGAAATCACGTCACCTACATGAGAGATGTTCAAAGATATCCAAGACAAATGTGAAAGAAATGGTGGTCATACGTATCGGCTGTGGGAGGCCAGGTTGGAGGCACGCTGAGGAAAGGGGCCACAGGAGTTTGGGCACCCCTGTAGCCTGGATTGGGCTTCAAACACACTGCACAGCATGGCCAGGGTCTGCACATCATGGAGCTGTGAGTAATGAGCCAGCCTGGGAAATGAAAAAGACAGACAGTATGAGACTGGGCAGATTTCAGTGGCAAAAGCATCAAGACTCCAGGGCAACTAATTTCAAACATGTTGCATAAATCGATTTGGGTCACATTACTGCCCACAGGAGGCATATGCGCTTTAATGGACTGGCTTGTTTTTTCCGTCACACCTTTGCGGAGCCAAGTCCTCCTGAAAACACTCGTGGCCTAACAGGCTGGGAATCCAGCAGTACTTGTGGCCTGATTATCCAAAGTTTGTGCAGCTTCAGGAACAACTTCCACAGAACTGATTTTAACTGGAAGTAAAACCAGAGCCATTAGACTCACCCCCAGCCACGTCCTTTTGACAAAACCCTCTATACGCCAGCATCCTACATCTAGATTTCAAGGCAAAACCCCACCACAGGTTTTCTGGATGGCTATGAAGTTCCTGGATTGCTCTGAACACTAACAGTGACAAAGAACAACCTGTGCTCCCCTCCAATTGCTGCCACACAGCAGGAAAGAGCTAGGTCAAGCAACAGTACGCAAAGTACACCATGCAAATCCTTTGCCTCCAAACAGGGTATATCAACAGATACTGTCAATTACTAATTATGTAATTATGTCCCCTCCTGAACAGATTCAGTGGCAGGAGAACAGTTGCAGCTAACACTTGGCTTTGAGACCAGTACTGGAATGATTTCCCAGTAATGCTGTGTGGCAACAGTGAATTTGAAGGTGACCAAATCAGCTGCACCAACACACTCATTTAGGAGGTGGGGAGCAGAAAACCAAAGTGTCCCAGTCAGGCATTGCGGGCATGCTGGAAAGCAGAGCTCCATCTGCACGTGGCCTATTGCTCAATGTTAGCCAAAGACGACCTGGGTGCTAGATGGGAGGCCAAATGCTACCTCCTGCCTATCATAAACAGACTTGCAGCTTCCCATCTTGATGCATCTCAGGCTTGAGAGAGTAAAAAAATACAAACTGTGGCACTATTCCAGGACTGAAATGATGCCATACAACGTATATGATGACATACAACAAAAAGATGCCATACTTATGGAGGACTCTGCTTCAGCAACCAGTCCCCAAACTCTCCCCAGCATTCAGACACCTACAAGGACTCCAGTAATTGACGTCCAAATGGATGTTGTGCCCAAGGTATCTCCAAATCTGGGTCAGACTTTGGTCCAAGACAGAGATCAGTGGCTACCATGGCCAGTGACCAAACCTGGCAGACAGGAAGGAAAAGCATCAAAGCTACAATTAGAAATAACCACACTCCCAGGGCATAGGTGTGCACAAATTCACTCACAGACAGATAATAATGGAGCTTGCTTGTTTTCTTTTTTCCCCCTGGCAGCAGGGAACAGTTTCAGCCTCTGTGTCAGAAATAATATATAGAGTAACACAAATCCGAAGCTTTCCCTGTCCCACTTGCTATGAGTTTGGGTTAAACTTTGAAGAACAGTCTCTAGTTTAACAGATCTACCAGTATGGTGCAGCTGCTCACTGTGAAACCAGAAAGAAACAGGAGAGAAACTGAAACAAGGACAGGGCTGAGTACAAGAGAGCACAGAAAGGAAACTGGAAAGATGCCACTTCCTACGCTACAGAGGACATCTTACATGTAATCTGCAATTCGAGCCTCCATGTCTGCTAGGAATAAGGCAAGCTGCAATACAGGCTAGAGTTACATGGGAAAGGGAAAACCAAGCAAGAAACAGAGGTATCTCAGAGAAATCTTGCTGAAGTTATTCCACTGAAGCTCTGGTCCACTGTGGGCAAATCAGACAGCAAGATGAAGCACAGACAAAGGGGAACTAGAGCTACCCTTCTCCCTCCTGGTCTAGCAGAACCCATTAAGAAGCAAGACAACAGCTTGAGTCAGGTAAGTGAGATCAGGTAAGCCTATGCACGTTCCCTGCCCAGGCCTAGGAAGAGCCAAACGCTCAGGAGAGGTGCACAGGCTCCTCTGGCAGTGCCAGCCCACTCCCATCTCTTTCAGGCACTCCTGAGTCTTGTCAAATGTTCTGCCTGTTGTGCGGGACTAATCACATGGAAAAAGGATGGGCCAAAATAGCCATTTTTCTCCTATTTCTAGCTGAGGGTAAGTGGCCAGCCCTGCTCTGGGGCTAGATCCCTGGGCTCAGACTCTCCTGGGGAGAAGCTAGCTGCAGTTAGCACCCAGTGCCAGTGGAGATGAATACCAAACAATGGGAACGGTTACGTAAGTAAGACAAAATCACCAATCAAAATGCTGACAGCAGCTAGGCAACTGTGTGCACAGTTACTCCATTTGCTGACTCAAAAGTAGGCTGCATTCTTCACTTTGCCTGCAGGAATTCCCTGAAAAATGTGCTTCACTCAGTTTGGCAAAGGGCATAACACAATCTGCTTACAGCCCTGGGAAGGAATCTCTTGATGCCAAGAGTCAATGAGGTAGGGACCACCTCCGTGGCTGTTCCACAGGCCTCAGTTCACCAACCAGAGACTCCCTGGAACAACTGCTGAACCCATGTGACTGTTGGGGTATCAAGGTGACAGCACAAGCCATTTGAGGGTAGCACAGCATGCTGAGGAAGAGGTCCAATTCATCGTAATACCTGTACGAGATCCCTCCGTCCCACAGCCAAGGCTGAGGCAGCATTCTTCTGGCAAGTCTCCTGGATATTATTCACATTCAGTCTAAAAAGAAAGGAGATAGCTCAGCTCTGGTTGGCATGTTACCTATGAAGGTGGGGAGGGATGGGGGAAAGTGGTAGTAGCAGCAGTGAGTAGCCCAGAACTTCCAGATCAACATGAGCTTGCGAGCATGGCCAGGATCCCATCCCTTCCTCCCCTGTTAGTCAGGGATCACTGCCATCCTTTTGGCAACTCCCACTATTCATCTTCCCTAACACATTGCACATCAAGTCCAGCTCCAAACTAGCTGGGATTGATCCTAAGATGCACTGCTTCCAAGAAGATATTGGACCAAATTTGTGCCAGGACACCACCAAGCCAAGATTCATTCTTGTCCCTAGAAGCTGGTCCCGTGAGTTACACAGTCCTGTTCTGATTCAGCCTGTTGGTCTGCTCTGACTGACCTGGAGGGAGATGGCAGTATGCTGTGGAGAAGCAGGCTGGTCTTCAGTCTGTTCCCCAATAGGAAAACGCACCCACCAGGAAGTCTCCGAGAGGCTGGCAAGGTGGGCTGAGGAAACCCACGTTTCTTTCCCAGGGCTTTCCTGCTTATCATCAGAAATCTTCCTGAGACACTTTTACTGCTTAGGATCTTACAGCAAATGGAAAAGGGTCAGGCTGTTTACACATGAGATACCCAGAGAAGGTAGGTCCAACAGGTCTTTTTAAAGAATTCTTTTTAATGATATAGAAAAGAGACAAGGAAGATTTCTTCTCTCTTTTTTCCTCCCCCTCCTTTAAGAAGAAAAGCCTGCTTCTCCCCTGAATGTCCATAGACTGGACATTCTGTGAAGGACCAGACAGTATTACCAAAGCTAAGGAAGCAAAAATTCAGGAACACAGATTTTGTAACTATCTGAATTACAGCAGTTTGGAAAAAGAAGCTCCTTGTTAAAAACCAACCAAACAAAAAACCTACTAAACAAAACAAACAGAACTTCCCCATCCTTTCTATTAAAGCAGAAGAACTTGCAGTACAGACCCTGTCACGTACAACCAGGTCTCCAAGTGAATGGGACACTCCAAACACTTCTGAAATTTAAAAGCCTTATGAGCTAGTAAAAGTTTTATAGTATGAGAATGTGCATTTATTGGGATTTCAAGCCTGTGCATTCAAGTGTGGAGTTTAACATGAGATTTGAAAACAAATTTGTACTGATAATTTCTCTCCTCAGCTGACAAAAACCGGAACATGCAGTGATGATACTGGTGCACCTGTTCAAACTCTGTGTAAAATACCCCATCACAAATTTCTTCCATTGCACTTTTCAGATTTACTGGAGACAAGTCTCCTCTAACAGGCAGGGAGGAATACTGTAAAAAAGCAGCAAGGCAAGAACAGAAGAAGAAGGTAAGGATCCATTCAAAGATCAGTGCTGACCGATTTCAGGATTAAAGCACAGCAATGCCAAAGACAGATGCTTTCATTTGGGAAAGGCTGCCAGCCCGTACTCACATGTACAGCTCTCCTAGTAGCTTGTGGACAGGCAGCAAGCAGGAAATATCTTGGATAATAACTTTCCCGGCAGCTTTGATAGGTCGGTTGTTGGCATCTGTCCCTTCTCGTTTGCTTTTCCACCTCCTTGATTTCTGCAGAACAAATGGCAATGTGTCACTGGGGAGGAGGACAGCAGATTTCCTGGGCCAGGGAACAAAGCACTAGGGTCAGGAATAATGCAAGCAGCACCCAAACCTGCCTTTCAGAAGGCTCTGTGTTACCCTGGAAAACATCCATGACATGCCCAGGAGAACAAGCATCTCCATCTGTAGGAAGTGAAAAGCAGGTCAAGGCAGCAGGCTCAAGGTCAAACTCACTCAAAAAGTTTTTGTGAGTTCCCCTGTGAAAGCCAATAGAGAACAAATCAGCATCCGGAAGCCAATCAAACCTGGGCAGGTTTGGCAGGAGGACGGTTCAATTACCATTCTCATTAGATGTCTGGTCTGGGAACCCTCTGCACACAGACCATCGCTGACTTCAGCCAACATCAGCACAGAGACATGTGGGAGGCAGCTTCTGCTTGTTCTGAGCTTCAGGGCAAGCCGATAGCTCCAGACTGCCTCTTTTGGTCTCTCAGTGTTTGAGTGTATCCCTGTTTAGTGCCAGGACAGGGCTCCCACCTCCTGCTTTATCAACAGCTTCAAACAAACAAGTGGCAGATGATAAAGCAGGGCCCAAGTTTTCCTAGCAAGGATCCTTAGCTACCATGCTCACAGCTACTTACAGCTGGCTCAGGACATAAGGTGGGAGGGAGAAGAAAGGAGAGGAATCAACACAAGGGAACAAAAACAAGAAGCCAAGATTCCCAAATACTCCCTGTAATAGACACAGAGGCCACCTTAATGCCAAGCTGCAGAAAGCTACCTTGGCTGTATGAAACACCATGGAGTATTTGGCTGGTACCCTGGCTTCTTCCAGCCCTCGCTCTAGGAGGGTGAGGAGGAGGGATGAGAGGATGTGCGGCAGCACCACGAGCAGAAGGCACTGGAGCGCTATCGCTATTGAGGGAAGTAAAATGCTCCTAAGTGCAGCAAAGGACGCTTTGCAATGCTGCTCCCCTGTGGCGTGTTCTCTCACTGACACACTGAGTCCATGCTCCTACTGTTACGGTGTCCTGAGGCACTTGTGATTGGGCTTCTTACACCCCTATCCGAAGCAGAACAGCCCCTTTGAAGGGGCCAGCAAAAGAGCCCTGTGCTGATGGCTCTGCAAGGCAGGCAGAGCTCACACATGCAACACATCAGTGCTCCTAAAGAGCAGGCTGGGCTACAGGAAGGGTGAGTCTTTGGCCTGCAAGCAGGGTCACTTCTACAGTGGATGTCAGGCCGACTCTGGGATGGCTGGGTGCCAAACTGCCTTGACCACGATCATGCAGTCCTGTGAGAACCTGGGCAGGCTTATCAGAGACACAAATGCCATTTAAAAGAAAAAAAACCCCAAACAAACTAATAACCGTAATAAATTAATTCCTCCTTCACTGCCTGCCTGGCCCAAGCTTAGGCCAATGTGCTGAGGAGGTCTTGCCATGCTGAGCGTACTACTAGCACATGCCACAAGAAGCAAAAAGGATGTGCTCCTGAGGTTGCTCTGGACACTGGGTGACCGAGGCTCTGAGGCTCAAGCACAGGCTTGACAGTAAGTGAAGAACGCGTTTCAGACTTCAAAGAGGTGAAGGTGGATTTTTCCAGGGATGCCCACATGACAGAGCATTACCAGTTCCCCTGATCTTCCACTGCTCCCCCGAGTAAAGAGGAGCAGAGTGTGCATACTGCCCAATATTCAGAGGTGCCAAACACTGGTGGAAACAGGGCTGTCAGCATTCAGTGCTATGGAAAAGCTGGCTGACGAGGGCATGATTCTGTTCTCTGCCATGTCCCCTCAAGTCCTAATTCATCCAAGCAGAATTTGCCTGCTGTATTTATCTGCTACATCACTCTGAAGCCGAGAAGTGCTTTGTAGCAGAAGGTGGCTAGAACATGGTCAGGTGGGAGACCAAACCCTTGTCAGTTCATCAATTCCAATCAAGGCATTGTCTGGATCAGCTCTGGCTCTCTTGCCATTGTGCAGACTATACCTCTTTTGATAATACCTGAAAACATAGCTACCCTTCCCGTGCTGAAGGGGTATGGGCTGTATTACAAGGTTCCCAAATAACAGTGCCACCTCATCAGGGCAGCCAACTGCTGTCTCCTAGGTGCAGCAAGGAGCTGCTGATGCTGCCAAAAACAATACTTGAGCAAAGCTTGGGAGCCCCCGCACAATAACATGCCGTCAGGACAAGAGCTCAGGCACTGTACTGGAAGGGCTACTAGGCTTCTCACAACAAAAGCCATTGTTTGTGCTGCATCTGAGCAGGTATTTGAACCCACGCTTGCAGATGCAGAACCACATTCTGCAGGTCTACCATCAAGGGCTTCTAGAGCTTTTCCAGGTAATTTGGAGAGCAACTTGCCACCTTCTGACCATCTGTAAGCCAGCTGGCCCCAGGACTCGCAGCCGATGGAGAGCTCTCTCTGACCAAGGCAGCTTCTCTGCCTGATCACTGGGAACAGATTCAACCTGCTCCTGCCCTCTGCAAGAGCCGACTGAAGAAGCCTCCCAACAGGCATTTCAAAGACTAGAAACATGGACAACACATAGCACTTTCCACAGGTAAGTCAGTCACATTTTTTTTTTTGGAGGAGAATGACAACAAATGAGGATGAGAATGGAAAAGAAATCCCATGAATGGTTTCCACTACTTGCTATTAGCATATCACCAGACAAATGTAGACACTAAATGTATCAGAACCCCCTGAAAACTTGGACTCAAAACAAAATCATCCTGTTTTCTTCCTCTTAGCACTGCCTATTTACTGGCAAAAAGGAAAGCCCTAATTCTTTACTGGTGCAGCTCCTGGAGTAGCATCAGTAGAGCTATATGCTCTGCCACTACTACACTTCCATGATCATGACTTCCTACCCCTCAAGCTGTGATAGAAGAAAATCATAAAGCCACATGTAGAGACACCATTAAAAACATCTGTTTTTCTGCAGTTCAGGTTTACCTCAGCTACAGCAACAAAGTATTACAAAAAAACTATGATCAGAAGTATGGGAACCATCATAGACGAGGTAAAGCTCATCACCACTGACAGCAGAAGCTCTTATTTTGAACCAAATAATTGCTGGTGTTAATTACAGGAGTAGCTCTCCACCAGGCAGTATTTGAGCACTTTTAACAGGGATTACCAGAGACAAGGAGAGCTCTAGCTTGGGTCTGTCTGGCCAAGGTCCACCACAAGGTTCCTATCTCCCTTCTGCTTCACCTCGTCTCACAGGAGAAGCTCCCACTATGGTCTTATCAAAAGGTGTCATCGAGGCTCATGGGCGTTAGAGCAGAATAGAAAATATGTCTCTTTCTAGGGGCTAGAGCACAGGTCACGGGGAGGAGTAGGGAACATTAACGGTTGAGCTGAAGCAGAAATCAACATGCATGCACCAAGCTAACTATTGACAGTTGAAGGTCAAAGACACAGGTCTTCTGTACCATCCCCAACATTTCTAGCTCTTTCTGCAGCCTAGAATCCATGCCAAGGAGACTGCATCTACCCAGCTGCTCTTGAGAGTTTAAGAAGAAGAAAAGAAAGAAAACAGCTACAGTGACAGTAAATTAAGACTCATCAGTTCCTCAGAGCACCAGAAAGAAAGAAACCAGAGCATTTATGACAAATCATGGGGTTGGAGGTGACAGCGGGGAACAGCACTGAATAATGACTAAAAAAGCCAGCCTGCACCTGCACTACCATACCCAAGGCTGTAATTTGCTGCAATCTGAGGTGATAACGATGGCAGTAAATGGGTTACACGTAGAACCAGATAGCCCAAGAATAAGCCACCAACTGCTTCGTAGCAACCACCATCATCACTGCAAACTCAGCAGAAGTAGTTACAAAATGCTGCATGCCTGCTTGGAAAGGATGCTGAACAGTTGGGTGTGTGTGTCTTTGGATCCTGCTGAGGCAGGCAGTGCTGTAAGTAGCATCATGGAATGTAAAGTGCCTGTTTCACATAAGCATAGGCAAAATTTCAGGGTTTGTGGTATAAACTCGTGTTAGTAGCGCAAAGGGAAAGGTTGTGGACAGAAGGGAACAGACTTGGTGCCAAAGATTAAGCTGCAATAAGACATTTACAAAATAAAGAGTTAAACTTGCTCAAAGTCAGGTTCAGCTGCTTCTAATATTATTTCTTTAAAATAAAATTTAAAAATTGCTGCCTCCCTGCAGAAAGCTATGCTCCTTTATTCTGAACAACTGCCTACAGGTTAACTCCCCCATGCAGGTCATGCAGCACTGCCTGGATTTTCTCTTCAAAATAATCAATATTTACTATTTCCAGCATCTCCCACGGTACCAGGCACCTTCCACAAAGGGGCTAAAAAATCTGAGGCCCTTTTGAATCAAGTGCCCCACAGCAGGAACATTTCCTTATAGCTTCCATCAATAGCTGGCACGTGCCCTGAAGCACAGGCATTTCTGAAGTGTAGGCTAGTCATTACCTAGGAAGAAGGAGGAATTATTCCTTCTTCTAGACTTGCTAAGCTCTTGCTTCCCCTGAGCACCTCAAGCAATGCTGAGCTCTTCTTCCAGAAGGAAGGCACCTGGTCTGCACAAACCTCTTTGTGCGTGCCTGCATCTTCGCCTTGGGCACTCTTGCCCACTTTAGAAAGTGTGATTAGCCTCTTCCAAAGGTTATCCACAAATACAATCAATCCTTCAAAGCTTGGACTAATCCATGCATCATTTTTAAGTGTATGTCACACAAAATTATAACTTTATCACATCACTACTTCCTTCCAAGCCAGTGGTAAGGGAATTAAACTGTGGGCCTTTGTGCACCACAATTTACACCACCACAAGCTGGCAAGTTCCTTGATTGGTTTTCTTTCTTTTAGTCTGTTCCTGATCCAAGACAGAACTTCATTTCTTGCCTCTACTGCTCACATTTCTTTATTATCTCTTTGCAAAAGGCTTTGATGGAGTCAAGTAAATTACTTCTGGTTTCTTTCACCTATTATTTGCTAGTATAGTCTTAGAGCTGTTGTAATTAGGAAGGCTGGATCCTATTATACCAAGTTAAATTAGGTGTTACAGGATTTTATTTTATTCCCTGCTGTCTTATGAAGAGATAGCATGAAGGACAGCAGCTGTGAAAAACCAGTTGTTCACACAGGCATTAAGAAAAATGGACCTAAAGAGATCATCTTTAAATTGAAATGGAGTTTTCTAAGCTTTGCCTGTGCTTGGCAGATGAGTGATGAGATAGTAATTGCCCAAATTTACAGCACAGCTTGAACAACGCTGGTATCATCAAGATGCTCACATGAATGATATTCAAGCTTGAGGGACATGTGGACCTGACTAATGGAAAATGACTGTCAAAGCAGTCTCGGAAGGGAGGTGCCAGGAGGAGGGAGTACCTGCCCAGGTGCCTGGAAGTGCAATCACTCAAACTGAATGCAGGGTGGTGTGATTCCAAGGGCTGGGAGATCACAATTTAAGGAGAAATTCTATCTATTGCTCCAGGAAATAAGACTTTACGGTGCATTGCACTGAGAATAGGCAGCTTATTTTAATGAGATGACAGATCGTTGTCAGCAACTCAACCAGTCTGTTTCTTCCACAGCTCTTAAGTGATCCTCCCTCTCCAGCAAGGCTTCATCATTTTCAGAAATGAGGTGCTCTAATGTCAGTCTCATCAGTTGGTTGATGATGCATAATGATTATTCAGCTCCTCTTGCAGAGCACTCACTATTTCTTAGGGGTTGATCTTTTCTTACATTTCAAACTACCCCTTGGCATCCTTTCCTAACTGCTAGGCCAGGTAAAATAGGCATGTTGTAGGTCAGTATTTGTACCCGGCAAACCAGCATTTGCTCCTGTCCACTTACACATGCATTCACTCTTACTGAAGCCCTAGGCTCTGTGTGCAGTGCAAGTCCCCCACCTCTGTGCAGGTTACTCAAAGGCAGGCAGGTGGCATTTTATTCTTGGGCCCTTGGGCAGAAGACAGGGTTATATCAAGGACAGTATTAGCACAGCGCACAGTACCGGGAAGTCGTTAATTGCTTGTATGGACCAACGTCGCCGGGCAGAGCGAGGAGACATCTGTATGTGAAAACGTTATACCCAGGAAAAGGGAAGAAAGACACCAATAAAATTAAAAGACAAAGGTAAATAAACTGAAAAGTGCCCTGAACCAGCAGAGTAAAAGATACTGTTCCCAATGGTTCTGTTACACAGCGAACAGTTGCAAACCATGATACCCCCCTTTCATCCATACACGATTGTACTACACAACATTACCTATGGCCGTGGCAAAGCAAGGGCTGCTGTGTCTGTGTCCCACACCAGCCTCTGTGGAAGACTTCAGCAACCACAGATCTGAATAAAGTCGCCCACATGGAGTTGTATTACTGCAAGAAGCACTGAACTTCACGTGACCTTGTTCATACCATGAATTGACAGCAGAGCAGATGATAACACTCTGACCCTACATGCCAGGCTCCTAATCTAACCAGTTTTACTCCTCTTGGCTGAAAAGGAAGGCATCTAAGTGCAAACTGCCTAATTTTTAACACAGCTGTCCAGCGCCATGGCACAGAAATCTGCAGGAAGCTAAATAAACACTCCTGCTTACTCAGATATCCCTTTCACATCCAGCATCCTCCAGGACTTCATTCACTGGAACCTGCTGTAACTGTTCACTTTCATTTTAAACAATAAAAGCTGCATGTCAGGATATTAGAAGGGATGTAGAGACCCTGCTACTTGGCAGGGTCATGTGGAAATTGTCATTATGGGATGAGGAACTCATTCAGGTTGAGTGAGCAATCAAATTCACTGATTGACTACGCAGAATAGCTCCAAAGTAGGCTTTCATTACAAACTTGCAGACATTTCATTAAGTACTCAATGCAGTATTATAGCAACAATAAATGGAATCTCTCAAAGCACATTACTGTGCACTCACTTGAAAAAAATTTTCTGTTACAGTTCTGTAAGAGTCAACAAAATAAAAATTCATGTTGTGTGCAATGTATTTTACATTTATTTCCAGCTGATGATAGGCAGTCCGGACCATCAGCCATGCCTTCAGCCTCTACCTTCCCTTGCATCTCACTGCTGGGAGAACCCTGCAGCCAGGGAGCCAAAGGGTGAGGCTGGCTGCAGGGCCTCACAGAAAGAGAGAGAAGACTGCAGCCTTGTGCTACAGGTTCCTTCACCAGGCCTCACAAGAGAAGGAGAAAAGGGTTAGTTGAAGGAAATTTGGTGTAGTGGAGAAGCAGCAAAACTAAGCTCAGTCCCCCCACAAAGTCCTGCTCTCCTGTAGGCAGTCACTGCTGCCAGCCTACACTCCCACGTGCCATCAGTCTGAGAGGTCTGCAACCAGGTGGGCACCAGGTAAAGCCTGAGGGATGTCCTGAGAAGCAGCAATTTCCAAGCCCTGCCAAATTAATCAGTGGGAAGCATGAGGACACTGCTGTCACCACCTCTGTGTACAGCTGTCCCTGAGGCAAGGCTGAGCTGTCCCCAGGTTCCCACTGGCACGACCCTCTAACTCAGGGGAGAAAAATGCAGCCACAGCACCTTTAATAGGCATCCAGGTTTGAAACACTGACGGCAGTGCCACAGTACAGATATAGCTTCTCCTTTCTCCTGACTACTATTCTGGGGTTTTGTAAGGAGTGAAAAAGAGGGAGGAAGAAAGGAGGAGTGTGCATGTGCAAACAAAAAGTGAGAAAGATATATGTGTGTGTATATATACACACACACACTTAAATGAGCACAGAAAGGCTCAGTGCCAGATTTAGTTTCATTTTGGTTTACTAAGGAGATCTCTGTTGAGTTCAGCAGCTCCCCTGCCTTTATGGGAACATGACATGTTTCCTGTCTAGCAATGGGCAAATTCCATCTGTTTGCTAATGGTAGCGATGCCAGTGGTTGCTACATGGGATTTAAATACCTAGCTATCGCTGACAAATTCAGTTTTAGGGCCTAAGTTATATAACACAAGAGTTTAACACACAATATTTCAATTTTTATTTAATGCAAATATAAAATCCAAGCTTCAGAGCAAGGAGCTAACTAGACTCAGTCTGGGCTTTTTAAAAGCCTCAAAATGGAATGACATAAAAATATGTAGCACTGATGTAATAGAGGCCATGACACCAATTCCTGAAGAATCAGAAAACCTTTGCTGAAGGGAGATACAGGGGTGGGTTTTTTTTGGTTGGGTTTTGTTTGTTTGTTTGTTTTGGTTTGGTTTTTTTTTAAACCTATTTCATCTGCAAGAACATTTGAGCTGCCTCCCTGCTAGGGCCCTTACACTTCTTCCAACCCAGCATGTGAGGAGATAGCTTGGCAGAGGGAAGGGGAACACAGGAATTTTCTCTGGCTTTCAGCAGTCATAGCTACACACATGCTTTGTTCTCTCAACCTTTTTTCCCCCTGACAAAAATCTTGTCGCCATCAATACAAAGGCTGGGGAGACAGGTCACATGAAATTGCACCAAGCTGCTTCCACATGTTATTTTTAGCCTTGTCTGTCATCTTAGAGAGCTGCATGCCAGAGACAAGCATGCTGCAGAGGACAGAGGTAGCTCTTTACATAAACTCTCCTGCAAAGACTAGAACAGGCTGTAAAATTCTTGTACCAGGCTGCACCATCTTCTCTTCTCATCCAAAAGAAGTTTATATGGGGGAAAAAAAAAACCAGAACAGGGACTCCAAGAGTTTTCCGGGGTCTGTATGGAGGCAATGTTTGCAATGGGGACAGAGGCTCACCCCATGGCTGGCAGGTGTAATGACTAGCTTTCATCATGTAAGCAGGACACAGTCCCAGAGGGGTTGGCTGTCATGTCCAGCACTACTGGAAAAATTAAGGCCTCTTTCAGTGCCCAGGAAGGATGAGAGCCCTAGGCTGCGACTTTCCCCTCTGCTCCCAGCACAGGAGTTCCCAAGCTCCACTGCAGCAGAGTGCAGAAAGCTCTTGGCTTTCCCTGGGGTACCTGGAAGCTGTCCATTGCTGCAGCAGATGAATGCCCTCAGCACAGACAGCAAGCAAACTACTTGAATGCCCTGAATTCTCAGGCTCTGGGTGGAAGCTTACTGTATTTTTTGCAAGGAACTTCACCCCCTGCTGAAGCACAGAGAGATTGTTTCTGAGCAAGCTGCACGGCCTATTACTCCCACAGCATCTGCTCTGGGCATACTGGGCCCTCAACTGCTTCAGAACTACCCCACAGCCACCCTGCAATTACCAACATGCCTTTCTCACCCACTATGTCCCAGAAAGAAATAATCCCACTCTCCCACAAAGCCTTGCCTGTAAACAGCAACAACAGCAAGACCTACACCTAAACCAGAAGTATGTGGATTGCAAGATCTTTGGAGAATCATGTAGGAATTATTTTTGTTTAAAACAGTCCAAAGGGGCACATATCCTTGAAAAAGACATCTGTAATAGAAATAACCCAAATTAACCCACAATCCAGGAGAGGTTGTCAGTAAGCTGCAGAGAGCTGCAACCCTTTGCAGTTACATACATCAGGGAGTGCAGCGAAAGGCAGAGTTGCCTATATGCACTTATCTGCAGACTACAACTTCTTAAGTGTGAGATTTTAACCCTATGGGATGCAAAAGGATACAGGAAGCTGTGATGGTCAATGTAGAGAGATATCAAAATAAGCAGGTCAAATGCTAGAGAGGATCAGTAAAGAAGTTACTAATAGGAGATAAATCCATGTGACATTTTTACAGAGCTGCCTGTAAAAGCATGCCTTCTTGAGAGAAATATGAAGCTTCTGTTACCAGCAATGCTCACAGCTACATGAAAGGAATACAGGTCATAAAAGCTGAAGTGTTAGGAAAGGCTTTCTGATCTAGTACTTACCCTCTCTTTGTAGTAGAAGGAGCTAATGGAAACCTGCTCCTTCTCGCTGCGCGTCGGACTCCCACTGTACAAACGCAGATTGCCTGGAGTCTCTGTGCGGATCTTCATTGGAGTAATGAGGCCACTATGGTATGCTGATAAAGCTGACAGGGACCTAGAAACAAGAGAATACACTTTCAGGAGCTTTCACCCACCCCACTGCTCTGGAAGCTTACACTGACATCTCCAGTAACCCAAGCTGCTAGCAGTGTTTCAGGTGTGTTGAAGGAAAATATCTCTGCTGAGGGCCAGTGACTTATATAAGAGACCAGCCTCTCTGTGTCGAGGGCACAGCTAACGCTAGAGGTCAGTACTTTCCGAGGGTCATTAGCTCCAGCGTAGGATCTGATATTCTCCTGCTTTCCTGCCCATGACAGCAGCACACCTCAAATGCAACACACGGTACTCACCTGGGTGTGGGCTCCGTTGGGGACACCGCACGGTGCATGGTCATGGGTCTCGTGAAGTACACCAAGTACCCTGAAGAGACAGGACATGGCATAAAGATCACGCAACGACGAGTAGATTACCCAGGGGTGGTTTACACAGGGAAACCTGGTCATTTAAGGTATCAGTCAGGTGGCTGGGTACCTATCCACTACCATGAGTGCTTTTAAACTACAAGTAGACAAGCACATTTTCTCAACCCAAATCCACTCCCTGCAAACCCATTAAAGAGCATGTTTCGTTGAGATGATTGTCTTTAAAGCACCATCCCAAGTGGCTTACAGACGTTAGAGAAAAGACAGTAAAAGAAAATGAGCAAATACATACTCATGTTTTAACTCTTCCCCAGAACTTGTCAAGCACTGATACTCCAGAGGCAAGTGAAGTGATGTTTGGCTATGCAGAGAAACCACTGCAGCTTGTACAACTCTCCTCTTCAAAAGGATAACCCAAGCCATCTGAAGCCAACTCCAAAGCACTCTCTCACAAACCTTACCCCATTTGTTAGCGTCTCAAGTGTCTTCAGCCACCCACTCTTGCAAGAGTTTCAAGACTTAACAGGTTTCACTGAGCCTATTCAATGCAATACTACTCTGTTTTACTTTTGCTGAGAATTCAGTGAGGCCTGTATGAAAAACACCTTTCAAAACATGCTTGACCTGGGATGTGGTCAGGTCTGGAGGAGGCATGCTTGTATCTGAAACAGCTCAGTGAAACTTAACAGCTCTTACTCAGTCCTTAACCTTTTTTTTAAGGACTATCTTTGCACTGTACACACTCTCCTGGAAATCTGGACATGATTGTGCCCCATTTCCCATTGAGCAGAAGTTTCCCAATGACCTTGGGAAATCTATTTTGGACAACAGAATGGGTGCAGAATGACAAAAGAGTGGTTAGTAACAAGAATGTGGCTTCAGCAAGGGTTAAGTTCAATCCTAAATCACAGTAATTTTGTGAAGACTGAGCACCAGAATATGTCCAGCAGTTAGATGCTGGTAGGACAGAACTAGGCAAGGAAAACAGCTATTCCCAGTCTTCCATAAAAGGTCTGTCAACGCCTCTGGCATACCACAAGCCAAAGGCCATCTCTTCAACTAGTTCTGGATTTCCAAATCCTAAAATCCCACATGGAACACCAACTGTAAACAGTTACTAACTGGTCTCATTATCTATAAATTTATCACAATATCACTACTTTAATACCATTTCTTACTCATTGCATGGCAGTGACCAAAGCCTTGCCTTGTTCAGAGGCAAGTGTTTCCCAAGATATTAAAAGGACCATTCCCCTGGTAGCTGTTGCAACATATCAGCAATGGGGCTAACCTGCACCACAGAACCTGGCTCCAGAGGTCCGTGGAAATGGGATGTTAGAGTCCTGGTAGGAGCCATAGGCATTGGAGACCCGGGCGAACGTGGGCAAGGGGGGTGTTACGGAGTTTGACAAAGCGTAGGGATTGCTGGACGTGCTGTCTTCTTGGTTCTGAAACAGAAGTTACCCAATGTCACACTCCTGCTGCCACAGGAAGGAAACCCAGCTGTAGTACTGGGCCATTGCGGTGTCAAGCAGCCTCAAGGCAGGTTCTTGTCCTTTGAGTCCGACCAGACCAAGCACAGAGCATGGTTACTGCTCTGGCTGCAAAGGCACTTGCAAGCACATTTACCTTTGAGGAGAGGGCTTCTCTGACTGCTTGACCAGAGATTTCTCTCCCACTACAGGCATGTTGAAACGCAGAGCTTAACTTGGTGTGAAACAGTGGGAAACTATACAGAAAATCTGACCTTCAGACTCTGGATAAGACTCTCAACGCAGGGAGCTGAGGTAAACACGATACCTCAATGATGCAAGTCAGACAAAGTCTCCTTAAATAGGAATACCACACAACTATGGGGGGTCAAAAACAGGTTAGGAGTCTTGAAGTGAGGAAAGCAAGCGGTGTGAAATACTGGGGGACCTCAGGCCTATCCATAGGAATTTTGGCAGAAATCTGCATTTATTTGGATAAAGAGTACTACAGTCTAAAGGAATTCTTTAAAGCTAGCATCACCTGGCTTGAGTCATCAGATTTCCATACAATGGAGAAAATTCCCATTCTTACAACATTACTGCTGAAACCAAACAGAATTAAGCCCTTCCATATAAAAAAAGCCCTTTATTTGTGATGCATAAACAAAGCCTTTCGGAAAAGAAACCCAAGGAGACTCTCCAATCTTTCCTTGAATGCTAAAAATACCCACGTCGGTACACTTCACCCACGCACAGACATAATACCCTACCTAATGGGATGCTGAGTAGGTATCACAGATCTCTTGGCTAAGGGCAGAGTGTGACTTGGATTTATCTGCAGTATCATCCCTACAAAACCTCAGCACAAGGCTTCAGAAAAAACAGACTTTCACAGTTTCTTTTTATGATAGAAGAAAACAAAGACCCTAAAATAGGACTAGCAGGATCTCTGACTAGAACTGAGGAGATGAAGACATCTGCCACTACCTTTCAGACAAGAATGAATCCATCAGCTCCCTAAGGTCTCTTATCTTCTCTCACAGATGATAACCATGCCCTAGCACTCAGCAGGATATACTCTGAGCTGGGAAGCTACCATGCACCACTAAGATGCTCCAACCCCCAGTCATTCCTGCTAACCTGAATATCAGCGAGCATGCAGAGTTCCCCAAAGCAACAAACCTTCAGGGTCTGATTTTTGGAAACAAAACGCAACTCATCATCTGCTCAGATTCCTTCAACATTAACCAGAAGTGCTTACACAAGTGTAATAGCCAGTCACGGGGGTCTATTTACACATCTAATGAGGCTGGACTCTCACTGCACAGCCAGAAGTGTGGGATGTGGGAGAAGACAACAACCTAAGGCAGAAAGCCCACGTGGTTCTCCATACCACAACAGACTCCAGCCAGGAGACCAGCTGACGCAGGCAGGGCTCCAGGCAGCTCTGGTTCCGCTTCACTTTCTGCAGAGAAGTGTCTTTCAATATCTGGAATACATACAAGATGCAGCTTGAATCATGGTTACATCCACACCTTTCCCCCATCCTTTTTTGTCTGCAGAACAACTGAAATGCCAGGATCCAGAAAGGCCAAAGACATCCTGTAACATCCACTGGAGCCACACTGACCCACTGGTGTACTGTCTGCTTTGAGGAATGACTGTGAACTTTGATCAGAGCACTGACGGTTCACCTACATTCAGCACACTCTGAGCCAGGACTTGGGCTTCTATACTGCTGTAGCCCATATGTTCCATACCAGTTTGTGGCAAATTGAATCAGGTTTTTTTTTTCAGGAAGGAACCCAAACTGGTCCATCTACCTGCTGCTGCGGAAGGGATTTAATCAGCAATAGGACTCCTAACACCAGATGATCAAACACCTGGTCTGGAATTAGCAGGGCATGTGTAAAAAGTCTCATTTTTAAAACAGTTTGTGCAGGACAGCAGGAAGCAACACCCCAGCTCAAAAATATTATCTTTCTGCAGCTGGATGCTTAGCTGGTCATTTTGGGGTTGGGAGCAACGGCATGAGGAGAAGGATGTTAGGGATCCTCAGGCAATACGCATCACAGGAATACAGCAGCAGTGAAGAACACCTGTTCAAAAGCACCAGTGGAGAATGGCATATACTAGGCTTCAAGCCCAACAAAAACCTCATCCTAGGACCTCCACAACGTATCAGTTCAAAGTGACCTGTGGTATGTCTTCAGCAAGGTCAGATGTTTTATTGTGTCAGTAAGCTAGACACCAAGTGTCCAGCATTTGCATATTTATAAAGACAGTGTATGCTCCTCACATACCTTCAGCAGCTTTGCCTTCATGGAGGCAGTGATTGAGGTCGGATTGATGAACTGGAAGGACGGTGCAGCATTATTGGGATACTGGACGGGGAACATCACCAGCATCCTGACTCTGTGGTTGCCACAGTGCACTGACACCGTACAGCTACGGCTCACCGCATCCATCTGTGTGAGGAAAAGCAATTGCTCTGTAGTTAGATCTCCAAGGACCTTTAAACTTATAGTGGCTTAAATTCATGCTGATGGGCTGATTCCTCTGCACACCCATAAGAAGAAGTCATGCTGTTCTCAAGGGCAGCAAACACAGTGACAAAAAAAAACCCCAGGCAGACAGGGACAGTCTCAGCTCACACCAGCAGACTGCAAGTCCAGCATCCCAGCATCTGGAGACCACAGCCAGCCCAGGCTGTGCCAGGAACCAGGTTTTGCTCCCAATGCTGCAACCCAGCCCACTTCACCTGGCCGTGGAGAGCTCCAGGCCCAGTGCAGCAGTGATGGGCACCATCTAAGATCATACAGCACTGTCTTAGAAAACTGCACCAGGATCATGCCATGAGCTATGAAACCACAGGGGTGGGAAAGGAGACAGGCAGCTGCCTCAGGCCTCCTGTCTCAGTACAGTGCTGTGCCTCCAGCCACCCTCCATGCACAGAGGAGGGTTTGGTGTGCAAGGGAGATACCAAAACTGAGGGAGAGAGTGCAGGATAGGGAGGGCTCAGCAGATTAGGTTCAGAAACAGTTGAAATGAGATCAGCTGCATGTAGTGGAACAAGTCACTTCCTACTCTGCAGTCTAGGCAGAGAGGAAAACACCATCCAGCCTTCTCAGGACCAGTGCCAGCATACTTACTGTGCTGAAATACTTCCCTCACTCCCAGTGTCTTGGATTATCCTCCTTCTTACTACCCCTGGCCAAGAGGACCTCTACAGCTCAAAAAAACCTCGTTTACAGGCAGCAGTCACTGCAGAAAAAAAGGTTCACCTCAAAAAGCTCCAATGAGCTAGCCTGCCCATATGCCCTCCTTACCTCCACATTGACATTTCGGATCTGCACGTTGATCAGCGAAAACTCCTGCTGCAGTGTCTGAGGCAGCCCTAGCTGGTCTGTTTTCTTTCCCACCAGGGGGTCATTCAGGAAATCTTCTTTTAAGGCTGACAGGAAAGATGGAGAACAGGTTGAGACAAGCTATAACAGACAGACTTTTGGCACGCGATGCCAGGAGGCAGCCAAGACAGAAGGCTTTTCTCTACTCTTCTGACACAGAGGTATGAGTTTTACCTGGCAAAGACCTGGGAGCTGGAGGGTCTCAGCTGTTTAGTGGCAGGCTTCTGAGCCTTGCTCTTCAAAAATAACAAACCTGTCTGCATGCAGGTTTCCCAGAAAGGTTGCAGAAGCTGCCTGTACTCTGTACAGCCCTAAGTGGTCTGTCTCTACTCATCTGAGACCCCTTTTCCTCCCTAACACAGTACTGCCAGGGTCACAAACAGCTGAACTGGAGCCTCTCAGTTCAGCGGGGAAGAACTGCGGCCAAAGCAGTCTCCAGGAGGAGCTCTGGTCTTTGGGACTCACACCCCACCACACTTGGCTTTCAGGGAATGTTTCCAAAGCCTAATAAGGCTTTGGGAGACAGAAGAGGGTATTTCTCGCCCTAGTAGAGGCTTAATTCATTTGTAACCGCCATTTTCATGTAGCCACCATTTCCATTTAACATTGCAAAGCACTCTAGTGCTTTAATGGTCTTTAAAGACTCATCTAAAAGCTGGGTCTAGCTGTCCAGTTTCAACAGTTTTCAGGAGGGCAATAACCCCTGAAGGCCAGAATACATTTAAGCAGCCAGGCAATCACTGCAGGACACAAAGAATTATGATTAAGATAGCAAACCTGACTGAGTTTCAGACAAATTGGTCTCTGCCTGTGGTCATGCTTGGCTTTTGCCTCATATCTTTGCCTCATATCTAGCAGCTCCTTCTGTCAGGGGTTTTGCTGTGGCACCACTTCCTAAGAAGAGCAAATGCATTTTTTTGATGACGGTTCGAAGGACACAAGGGAAGCCCTGATTATTCAGCTGTCATTCTCATGCTTGCAATATCATATCGCACAGACTATTCCTAGCCAAAAAAAAAAAAAAAACAGACAAGAAATGCAAAATGCTGTCCTTTTGCCTAGAAGTTACTGACTTTGCTGCTGGGACAAATATAGCTCGTTTTACTGTTGCCTAGTGCGTTTCTGAATTTGCATAGGTAGCATGCTTAGCTACTCATTCCTGTTTGTGATTTTATTGTAGTGTTTAGATATACTTCACAAGAGGGAGCTGAAAAAGGGATTAAAGGGAGATCAGTGGCTCTCAGGGAAGACAATTATTTCTAGCTCAAGACACCGCACAGCTTACTGAAAAGCCATCTCTGAGGTTCCCAACATGGGCAGTACCCTCCCTTTGTCTTCTCCTCCTATTCCCTTCCAGTTTCTAATCCCCAAAAGCCCACTTATTAGTTTAGATTCCTGAAGATCCTTTACAGGCAGCAGCCAGTGAGAAGAGCTGTACACTGAAGACACAGCTGGTGGGCTTTCTGATTTATCTGCAGAGCGCTGTTCCCTTCAAAGATCCCTCAAAGTGCTTTACTAATATAAAATGGAGACTTTGTCTGCAGCTGAAATGCAGCCACCTCCAGGGTGAAACATCAACAGTCCACAATAGCTTTTAGGCTAGAAAGAACCAAGATTCCTACCTAGGGACTTGCTTGTGCATTGATCCTGCAGTGACAGTATTTGCAGCAAAATCTACCCTGCTACAGAAAAGCCATTTTCATTCTTTTTGGCCACAAGGCAAACCTTAACAGTCTGAACCAAAGCCAGACCCACAGAGAAACCACATAGGATGTATGAACGCAACCTCATCGGGGACAGCGAAAGAGTTAACTCTCTCCTGGGGAAAAAGAGAGGTCGAGATGAAAATGAGAATGCTTAATACTCCCAGGTGGAGCAAGAGAGGCTGTGCTTCCCCACACAGTACTGCTCAGGGTGAGCACAAGTAACCAGGGCTTTTTCTATCATATTATAAAACCCTCATGTAGACAGAGGTGCTGACAATTTTTAGAAACTTTTTCTGCTGCCACACAGGACAGGCAGCAGAGAATTTCACTGGGATTTGCCGGACAGGAAACTTCCAGTTAGGAAGAGATGCCTTCCCTAAGGGACCTCACAGCTGGCTCCTTTACTCAGAGGACAGATATTAGACCACTTCCCCCCCTTCTGTCCAGGTGTTGGCAAGTTAAAAGGAGAATCAAATTGCTTCCCAGTAAGGCTCTCACACGGACATCCATTGTAGCACCCTGCTACAATACAGAAAAAAATTACGAATTTAAACCCAAGCTGACACAAAGGCATGGGAGCACCCATTCCTTCTCCCTCACTATTAGACATAGAAATCTCTTTAGATAGCTTTTTCACGTGCACATCATCACCATGGGTCTCAGCTGCTGCAATCTTTTCTATTCTGGTACTTACGCTCTTCAAACACTAACACCCTGAATGTTTAACCTGGCCAGAGCCTTAACCACACAAACACTCCTTTGCATTCCTTCTTTGTATGCCTTCTCTTCCATAAAACCAAAACAATGCTTACCGTTAAAGATTCTAACCCATTCCCATCCACCCATCTGGTACTCGGAAGTCAGAGATACCATCCCTCCCCCTCTGCTCTGCCAGCCTTCAGCCACTTCTCATCAATACGTGAACAAAAATTCACGAGCTCTCTCCACACTACCTCTGGTAGATGGGAGAAGACACCAGCAAGCATCTCCATGTTAGAGCAGTTCACACAGCGACCCCAACAGAAGTGTTTAGGTACCAGGTGTGATGTAAGCAGCTTCTGTCAGAGTGCCTTGCCCCTCTTCTGTGGCCTCATCTCTCAGCTTAAACTGAACTACCTTCTTAAGAGCCAGAAGTGACTTTCTGATTACCTTATTTTTTGGCAGCAAGACACAACTACGACCTAAAGAGAATGCAATAAATTATATTAGTAGCAAGGAAGAGCTCTGTTTTACAGCTATAATGTGTTAGAGGAGAAAAAACCTGGGAGGACCACCCTGAGAAGCTCCTGTGTTTTCCCTCCTCCCAGATGGAGAATCTATTAACCTGTGAAACAGCACCAGCTTGTGCTTTGTCTATGATGTTATTTTCTTATGCCAAGATGCATCTTCTTCCCAATACAAAGAGAGCTGGTGTTTGAAGTGCCATCGCTTGTCTCACCTTCCTCATCCCCATGCCCAGAGTTATGCTGGGGCTCAGAGTCCTGGGGGTGAAGGGTCTTGTCTGGCTCTGGCAGATGAGAAATCCCATCAATGAGGTCCTCGACTCCATCCAGGATATCGTTAGCACACAGCTGAAAAGAACAAACACACCCACATGCTGCACAACAAAAAACAAATCATGGAAAGAGTCACCACTAAACAACTTGTTTCTCCAGGGAGCTGGATTTGCAAGGTAGGTCTGTCCACACAACAGTCGTAATCAAGACCTCAGCATTGTTCCTGTGACAAAGACAGATGATCTTCCACTTTACAGCATCCTCAGCTCTGTCACCTCAGACAGCCTGGCCAAATCTCCTGCTCACTTACAAAGCCACTTAATTGAAAGGGCCAGTCTAAGAAACACAGGTTTTACTTTAATCAAAACTAAAGCTGACATGACTTTAATTCCTTGAATTAATTTGTCAAAACTAGTTTAATTTTTTAGATCAGATATAATAGTAGCACACTTTCTGCTTTTGATATTTACACTCCAGTAGGATCTAGAGACCCAGGTACATACTAGGGGCCCCAGTGTTCTAGGTCATGTATCAAAGAGAGACCATGAAAACTTGTATTTTAAGTTCAGCACAAGAAAACAGGGAAGATGAAGAGAAGAAACACAGGGAGGAGAAAGGATAAGGGTGCCAGGTAACAAATTACAGCATTGGTCACCAGCAACATGCCATCATGTGTGTAGTTTGATCCAGACAAAGACAAGGACAAAAAAGCAGGAGCCAGCAAAGGAAGAGTAAAGACTCTGACATGGATGAACAATTAGTTAAAAGACAAGAAAGAAATAAAATATTCACAGATATATCAGGTAGGAGTAAAGGATCATTTTTCACAGAGAACGTTTGTTACAGACCTGCAGGACTCCTGCAGGATCTGTGCTGGGAACACATGCTTCTCAACATATTCATTAAAAACCTGGAATAGGAGGTGAATAGCGACATGACCAGGTTTGCTGATGCCACCAAGTTATTCAGGGTAGTAACAAGCATGGCTGACTGCAAACAATCACAGAAGGACCTTACAGGAGTAACTATACTAAAATGAAAGATGAACCTTCAGTTCAGATAAATATAAAGCAATGCATACAGGGGAAAAACAGGAAGGTCAAGCTGACTGAGTGAACAAGATGTTGAGACCAGACTAAGGTGATGTTTTCATGGAATTGTGCCCAACAATTTAAAAACCAAAATGAGTACTGGGAATTCTTCGGAAAGAACAAAGTTCAGATCTCCATCCCTAAAAGTATACAGTAGAACTGAGAAAGAGTCATGAAAGGCAAAAGGACAACCAAAGTTCTCATACAAGGGATGAAGTAAATCAAGACTTGAAAAAGGAGGATGAAAAAGGAAGGATGAAGTAAATCAAGACTTGAAAAAGGAGGCAGCTGAGGAGCGATATGATGGAGGTCTACAGAACCATGGGTAGTGCAGACAAGATGGCTGCTCATTTCATCTTTAATGTAATGAAACTAGCAGGTTGCAAAATAAACAAATGAAAGGAACTGGTTTTCCACACAAAAGGCAGAAAAGCCATGGAACTCCTTGTCCATAGGATGTATAAGATGACAAAACTTTACACAGGTCCAAGAAAAGACAGAACAAGTCTATGGAAGTGAAACCCATCAAGCTCTGTCAAATACAAAGCCACCAGACTCAATGAGCCTCTAAGCTGCAAACTGCAGGAGGCTGAGAGGGCATTTGACAGAAGCATCACACCATACTTGCCTTGTTCTTATTCTCTTCCAAGACATCCACAGCTGAAGATGAGATAGGGCAATATGGGCCATCATAGCCATATGAACCTCTGGTCTGACCCAGCACAGCTGTTCTAGTAATTGCATCAGCAATTTGTAACTGCTGCCAGACAGCAGAACAACAGGATTCACACTGCCTGCACTAGGCTAAGAGGCAAAGGAAACAAGGGCAGGAAGCGGAGGTCACAATCCCTGCATTTACCTGATATCTAAAATGCCAAGAAAAAGTCGTACACTCTTGCAGCCATGGAGGTGGCATCTTCAGAGGCAACGCAAGCAGTAACTGATCTCCACCTTCCCCAAATGACTTCTATGCTTACTGTTATACAGCAAAGCAGCCTTGCACTTCCACAGAAGCTTCTGAGGCACAGACAAGAGAGAGGCCTCATCACAGGTCTCCCTGGGGATGTTTCTGGGCTCGAGCTGAGGAGGAAAGTGAAGCAACAGCTGGCTGCTGTGTCTGCAGCTCTAGGATGTCAGAGGAGTGACTGGGAGTGCAAGGAAAGGGAGGTGAATCCAGTCTGTAAGAAAACTGTCTACAGTTCAAGAGCAAAAGTGTTTACATACCCTCTGCAGCTGAGAGTCAATTCGCCACATCCGCAGAGTCTGATCACGGGACCATGTAACCAGCTGGTAGTCTTTAGAACCTAAAAAGGACAGAAGCAACTTATAGACCCTCCTGAAAACAGATACTATCTCAGCCCTGCATTTAGTGTGAACAGATTTAAGAAAGCCAGCAGGAAGTTCCAATGGATAAGGCACCAAACTGAAAGGCAGAGCGAGTCCTTTTCTGCTTTGAATTGACCTAGGTGCATCAGTCTTTATGCCTCCCTGCACCATGGTTACCACACCTCTAAATGGGTTATCATTTACAGACAAAAAGGACAAAGTAAGTATAATGAATATGATGCAAGTTTTCCAACTAGGAATGAACAAGATCTACCACAATACTTATTTAAATAGAAGAAATAATATAGCTGAGAAACAGATTTATTTTTACAGTAACTGTAAAGATCAAAATATCTTCTAGTTCATCATATATATTTCAAGATGCAGAGGTTTTAAAACATTTCTAAGCTAAGAGAAGCTGGTTCTACCCTCTTCCTTCTTCCCTCTGAAAGACTTGGATGATGCCAAGACAAGTTCAGGTTGTAATGAAATACATCTAGCCACATACTATCTATCAACAGATAAAGGTACACAGACTTATTTATGCCCATGTTTAGGCCTTTTGATGCAGTTTAATTTTCCCTTGTAAAACAGCTGCTAAGCTTAAGAATTTGCTGCTGCACAGCTGCTTCCTACAGCCCTCTGCTGAGGCACAGGGGCCATCTAAATACAGCACAGCAGACTCTGTGGAAAGAGATTTGTGCTATCTTGGTTGTCTCTGCATTGAAGCAGACTTGGAATGCTTGTATGATTGATTTATGTTGCTTGAGATGAGCACGACTTCCAGCCTCAGATACAGATCTATTAACTCAGCTAAGACAACACAACTGTGGTTCAAGCCTGCTTGAATGTTCATTCACGAGCTGTCTCAGACTGTACCTCCACCTATATAGAACCTAACACAGTTCTATACCACTCTCTTTTTGAAAGAGGAAAAACAAGGTATAAAGAAGGTGACTTAACTGAATTGCCCCAGCAGCTGTGGCAGAGGGTTGGACCAGAACTTTTACACAGCACTGCAAAGCAGTACCACAAGTGACATCAAAGCCAGACACGCTTGTTCTGTTGATGGCAGCTGAGGTGCTAGAAACAAAGCTGTGCTCTGTGTGGTTATCCAACTGCTAATATGGAATCTCCTATATTTAGCTCCCTACACTGGAAAATTTAGTCAGGATTGAATTCTAACAGCAGTCTCTTTATCCCACGCTCTTCCTCCCCTGCCTTTGCCAGCACACAGATAAGGTGGATTTGCTGGGTCTGTGGTCTGGGATATGCTGGAGGCTGCTATCTAGGCAGTGATGTGAGGGGTTAACTGGTTAGCTTGGAGCTCTGAGCAGGGGAAAGGTGCCTGCACTCACGCACCCATCTAATAGTTTGTATAATTTATTCTGAAAGAGCCATTTAAAAATAGACTCACAGGAGAGTGGAAGCAATTAAAGTCACCGTTGACCCAGCTGACCCACTCAGCATTCGGTAGATTTGCTTTGTTAGCATGGAAACAAGAGGGCAATGCTTCTGTGGGCAGTGCCATAAAACAAGTACAAAACAGCTGTAACTTGAGGTGGGGCAGGAAAGTGGGTAGGAGCTACTCCAAGGAGAGACAAGAGTCAAATGGCGATAGCATAAGTACTGCAGCCAGGAGCAAGGCCTCTGCATCTCTGGTTAGCCAATGGCCACAGCACAGGGGAGAGCACACATCCAGCCCTCAACTCACCTTCTTTCTGCTTCCTCCACTGAAACTCCAGCACCACGTCATCATGTCCCACAAAAGTGTGGACAGGTGTGTTCAAGTCAAAGACATTCCAGAGAAGGAGACTGTTCTCTCGCCGGAGCTGAGGGACCATCACTGTCACTAGACCATTGCTGAAAGGCTTGAGAAAGACACACCCTTCCAGTTAGCCTTGAGGAATTATGCTCCCATGCTGCTGTTATCATACTTTAATTTTTTCCTTTTCCCACCAAGAATGCATGGGTTTTAAAGGAGCTCAGCACAAAACAGAACCAGGACTAAAATTAGGAGGCTTCAAGGCAATTGCTGTGCAAAACCAGTGTCTTACAAGGGATAAAATGTAGTACACTGAGATATTCAATGCAGCTCACTTAAGATCAATAATTTCATTCTGCTGCTTCCTCACTTTTCAGCTGTGAGGCTGGAGGGATTTCACCCTTGACTTTTCACGTGGGATCCTTATGGCAATTTGCCTGGAGCTGCAAGAACTGCTGCCTGGGGACTGAGCCCCAGCAGCTGCTCAGGGTCACGATGCTCAGAGGAGCACAGGAACCCAGTCCTGCATTCCCCACCATGGGGACAGGGAAAGGGGATCAAAGACTCAAGGCATAGCACTGACTTCAGGCCACATTCAGATGTCTGGGGAAGAGAACAGATATGACTGATGTTAAGAGCCTTAGCTTCACATGGCTGGGTGCTTGCTCTATAAAAGGCAACTGTTCTTGGATTTCATATGCTGTAAGAGCCCACTGTGGCATGCTTGTAAACCTTGGGGATAGAGGAAGCACTCACAGACGGGACATAAGACTGCTGCAGTGCTCTGTGCAACTGGTACTAATACTGGCGCTGAGTGGAAAAACAGGACAGCAAGAACAGCAGCCACTTTCTGAGCCTCCTGCTCCCAGAACCAACCACCTGCACCTGGGTTTTTCCTCCCCAAGAGGACAATGCCAAAGACAGGGATCTCACACTACTAGTCATTCCTTTTCCCAAGTGTCCCCAATTGCAGACATTGCTTTTCTAGGCCTTTTAAGCACCAAGAGGGATTTTTAAAGTCAGCTTAATCATGTCTAGCAGTAGAACTAGTGAGAAGCCCTTCAGCAGTTCTTCTTTATTTAATGTCTCTTTGTGCATTCACTCTCACAGCACAAGTGGGGCTGGTGGGAGTTTCTCACTCACTGTGTATCTTGCCTTCCAGACGGGAACCTGGCAGGGAAGGATATTGAGGTATTTCCGAGGCTGACGGTAATCCCAGAACTTCAAAAAAAAAACCAAAACAAAAAGACAAGCAAAGGCCGGAGTCAGCTGGCTATACTTTCAGGCTGCAGTTTTCCATGTGGCTTGCAGATATAACAGAGCGAAAAACATGCCAGGGTGCCCACAGCATCATTAGTAATCCCATTCATTAACAGCAGAGATAGGCCCAAAGGACAAATATCAAGCTATCAGCATCTGGCAGCATCCCTTAGACAATGAGTGACTTGGGGTCATATTCACAGTGATCATAGCTTGAGTAATTAGAGCAGGGAGACAGGCAGCCTGCTTGGGCTTTCAGAGCTACAAGGTACCCTGCAGGCTCCCAGCCAATGTGCCAGTCCAGACTGGAGGCAGGCCCACCCTGCTGTTACTGCTAATTTTGTAATGAAGAATCTAACCTTTTGCTTTGCTAGAATACACATCGATTGCATTCACCTCAGAGCTTAGCTAAATGTGAATGAACTCCATTTGGCTGCCATACAAAGCACACTATTTCCCCCCCACGTAAAAGGCCCCGCACAGCAATGCTTGTAGGCAGTCTCTTACTGATAACCCAATTCAACACAAGTTTGGGAACTCCAGGGGCCCCACAGGTTGCTGTAATCAGCTTGAGGCTGGCAACACTGCATTTTGGGAAGAAGGCTCTTCTGGCATTTGTGGCCAGCTCCCTTCTAGCAAGCAACAGGCAGAGGCAGTTGTCTTCAGCTTCAGTACTGCCCAAACTACCACAGATACGTGGCAAACATATGTGCACCCATCCTGCAATGAATTCTCTGCCTGTTCTGTAAGCGCACTCCTTGCTCAACACACACAGGCTGACAGAAATCAATAAGGATCCAGATCTTGCCGATGGCAACCACTCCACAAGACTTCAGCAGCAGTAGAAGGTGATCTGCTCTACTATCCTGACATCTCCCAAGCAGGAGTCCCAGAAGCAACACTTACCCTGACAGAGTTGTCCTGGCTGGAAGTGGCCAACGTATACTCATTGTCAGGATGCCAATCCAGACCATGGATTTTAGAGAGATGAGCTGCCAAGTACTCTACTGCAGTGCTGGGTTTCTGCAAGGAGAGACATTTTCCTTCTCAGCACAGGACTCCTAAAATTTGGTCTAGTTCTTTGTCATAAAAAGAGACACTTTAACAAGGGCAAGAGGTAGAACACCCTCCTGCTGGGGAAAGGCAAACAGCTCAGCAAAAGTAGTTGAAGGAAAGGTCCTGCAAAGGCATGGCAAATTCCAGTCACCCAGTGCAGCCTTGAACCATACTTTATGCTCAGTAAAATAGTTAAGTACTATGAGATCAAAGGCAAAAATGTTAAGGGGCACAGTTTCTGGGGAAAGAGGCTATCTGCATGCTCACTTCAGGCTCGTGGGCTCCCAGTTCTCTCTAATTTAAATTAACCCACAAGACAGATTTGGTGTAAAGTAGCACATTTTTCTCAGTATTGTCTGTGACCAGAGGGATGTCTGTATTGCCTAAGTGGGAATATGCCCAGGCTGCTCAGGAGACCCTCAACTCACCCTTTTGTCCCATATTCGGACATCCCCATCGTGGCTTGTTGCCAAACAGTTGGCATTTTTCTTGTTCCATTTAACCTGGGAAGCTCCAGCTGTAGCACAAACAGAGCAGGTCAAAATAAACAATTAAAAAGTAAATGGCACAGTAGACCCTTGACCTGGGCTTAGAGCTGCTCTTCTTACCACAGGAAAGGCAGTTCAGAGGAAAAACCTCTCAGAAGCCAGCATGAAGGATGACATAAAATACCCTAAATCCTGATTCCTCAAGCTTAGTGTTTGTGTCCTGAAGACCTCAAAGCAAGGGTGTTCCAATCACATGCCTAGAGATCTTCATTGCAATTTCTAGCCATGGGTTGTACCTGATTAAAATATGCAGGTCCATTACCTCAGATGAGGCATCTTCCTTGAGACAACAACTGTAGGTTCATCACCCCACTCCCAAATCCCTTCTGTTTTAATTCGTTTTAAGCTATCAGAAAGGTGGGTCCATGTGAAAGCTAAATGGATCTCAGCCTGCTGCTATGTCCCACCATCACTACCCACCTCCTGCTGCACGGTGAGCAGATTCATCCTGACAGCGTGGCAAAAAGCTAGTCCAGAAGAAAAAAAGCTGCAAACAGGCTGCCACTTGATTGAGTTGATCCACTCACTGAAGGGTACACAAACGTCTGGACCAGCGCTAAACAGAACTGGGCATGGAAGGAAGGAAGTTTTCTGGGGAGCTAGCTGCTGGGCTGGATCAGCTGACCCATGAAACCTCACCCCAGGCACCAGAACTGAATGCTGCTTCTGATTCAGTAAGGTTTTTGCATCGCTATTATAGAGAGGTTTGCTGGCTAGAAGGGAAGGGGGAGCCACTGCTGATATGTAGCCTAAAGAGATCTAAGCAGCAGAGCATGAGATACATCTTAAAAGGATTGCTGTAATACAGGGGACAGTAACTCAGGAAACGGACATTTTGCTTGTCATCTGTACTTCACCCAATTCCAACACACAGCCGGTGAGGACTGACACACAGCACCTGCCAGCAGGCAGTATTACAGCTGGGTGGACAGTCACACTGCCAACAGCCATGACAAGTGCCTTTCCAGAGCAAGCACAGCCCAAAGAGAGCACCTTCTTGTCACCACTGCAGCTGCCTGCACGTTGAAGGTGCCCCAGGGAGCAGATGCAAGCCAGTTAATTTACTCAGCCCCTCAGTAAGAGGGCGGGCTGGCAGTTGGCAGCATTCAACACCACTGCCTGGAGTGTGATTTAGTTTCTCAGCTGATTCAATCAAATATAAAAGGACACGGAGAAATTACAGACAGACAACATGGGGCAAGCAGTGCAAGAGGGTGGTTTAGCAGGGAACTACTACAAGCTACTCATGTCTAGAAGGCACAAGTGTCATGTGACTGTCCACCAATTTTAGGACAGACAGTCCAAGCACCACCACAGCCCTCCATGCCTGGGAACCTCCAAGGGTTCCACATCCTTTCTGCATTTTGCTCCTCTAAAAGGAGCTGTGAACCAGAGCCTCTCAGACTGCTACTACTACTCAGGACAATCACATGTGATGGCACTTCTGCACTCTGCCACGTTCAGCCTCGGAGCACAAAGGGAGGGAGGAATAACAACATGGGCATACAACAATAGGCTTGTGTAATGCCTACATCACGCACACGTGTCATACTTACCAACTGCAGAGAGCGAGACTGTAGGTTTCCTGGTGTCTCTGAAACACAACACGGCTAACATGAGTACCCACAGCATAGCTCAGCAAATCCAGCCTCCCCAGCGAGCCCCTTGTTATTCCAGGACTAATTTTATTGCTACCTCTTGGGAGCTAATGTGCCTTCTGCTTACCAAAACACACCACGTTAAATGGAATAAAGAAAGAGGTGACCAGCTGGAGGACAACAGCCATTCTGGCTTGCCAACACATATAGCAGCACATTTATGGCACAGGATGGAGCTGAAGGGGAGTAGAGGGAGGAAGAACACGTGCAAAGTGTGGCATGTTGCAACTGGACGGGCAAGGAAACACTGGGCTCACAAAGTGTTGCTGCAGGAAGCAGCAAAACAGCTTTTCCCAGGAGGATTAAAAGGAACAAACAGAGCTGTGGAAAAACTCAACAAAAGCCACTGATGTGTTTGTCAAGCCTTTGCAGTCCCTGATTCAAGGCAGATGGAGCAGTGACTTCAGAGCAAAGACTTCATGTCTAGCATATAACAACAAAATTAGTCGGAAATAAGCCCAGCTGTGTGCAGACTCTACAGACCAAATTCTGCCATGGTAGAACCACTGACAACAACTCCTAGCAGCCAGGACATGGATCAAGGTAATAATCTGCTCTTTGACCTTGCTCCTCAGGAAGTTACCTGCTCTTTCATGAAAAATGCTAGTGATAATGAGGAATGTTGTCTTCAGCTTTTTGTGTTTGCTGAAAAGCAGAACATTTTCTGGAATGGACTGTACCTCTTCCTCTAAGAATTTCTGTCTAAACAAAAAGTTATTTTGTATGAAAAAATTAGGTGGGGAATTTCCAGCTACCCTTACCACAGGTCTATCTCCCTAGGGTGTCATTAGACACAGCCACTTCAGCAGGATGTTCATTTGCTAGAGGCCAGCAGCCCCAGGACCTCACTGTCCCATCAAGTGCACAGACCTTACAAGCACAAGTGGGATGTAGAGGCTTGTCAGAAACTGCCTAAGCAAGCATTTCTAGATAAGTGATACATGCAGACACAAAATAATGGAAGGGAATAATAGAGTTAAAGCAGGGCTTCTGACAACAACCTCCAGAGGCTTTTTTTGCTTGGCACTAAGATAATACCACAGGAAAACACAACCAGCAGTTATTGTCTCTCTATGTCTTTTAATTACACATTAAAAATATATTGCCATTCTCAAGCACCATTTAACCAAGGATCTAAGTGCTTCACAGGAGCTAAACAAGCCTCAGGGTAGCCTGGTGCAGTAGGGTTACATAATTATCCTCCTGTTATAACTGAGCAAGGGAGGCAGAGAGGAACAAAGTGACTTGCCGGGGTCATAAAGGGTTGCTGTACAGCCAGCAAGAGAACCCAGCAGTCCCAGTGCCAGGCCCTTGCTTCTCAGGTGTAAAATGCAGAGTTATAATATTAGTGGGTTTGGAAAGATCTGTTACCCTGAAATTACTCATGATAGAAAGCACCAGGAAGCAAAGGAAGGCACAAACAGGAAAAGGTTCCTGAATACCACTGCCAGTCTTCCTACCACTGAGGGAGAGCCAGCAACAATCACTGAATTCAGTGGAGGATGGCTGCAGGATCATGAAATCGTGCTCATTCACTCAGCTAAAAAACCCAACAGGTTGAGGAACACCCTTGGGGTCCAGGAAAAGCTCCTGAGGAAAGATCTGAAGTGGGTAGCAAGTGAAGCCAATCAGTATTTTTTCCAATTAGGAGCACAACTGTGGCTTAACTGTACCACTCTCTTGCCCTTTGTTGACTCTGAACTGACTTGAAAGTAGGGGAACAGAAGTCATCTTTGAGATTATGGGAAGCAGATGAAGCCCCTGCAAGCACAGCTGAAAAGCAGCACCCATCAGTGCGTGCTTTGCCCTGCAAGCTGCTAATTATGGACAGGAGTCCAATGATTTCCCTGCAGTGCAGAAACATACTGATTCTTACTTGATGTCCCAGATGTAGATGTATGTGTCAACAGAACTGGTGACCAGCAGGTCTGGCTCAAACACTGCCCAGTCCAAGTCGCTGCAAATCCAAAATCATAGTAGGTCAGCAAAGAAAAGTGCACACAGTTTGCATCAGCTTCTCACAAGCCCCCAGTTCATTTCTCCAACAAATGGCCGGTCCATGACATCTACTGAAACTTTTTAAGTAAAAAGCAAGGTCTTAATCATTTCTTTAAGTAAATTCCAAGAAGCAATGAAATCCTTCTAAGTAAATTCCAGTGAAGCATCCTCCTAGCTCTGAACTTTACAGCTATCGTGTGTGTGCTCTTTCTTCCACATGAAAAGGGACACTGTCTCAGTGAGTTCCCAGTTACCATGCATTCTTGGCATCAACCCCTTGTTCTGGGATGCCTTCCTGTTGGGCTCACCAGGTGCACCTGGGACACAAACAGCCTCCAGTCAGCCATTTCAAGGGCTGCGATTACTTTCCACAGCCAGGAGCTGGAATAAAAACAGCCCTTCACCTGCAGTTCCAACCCAACACTAAAATGCACCCCTAGAACCAGTGGCAGAAATCCCCCCTGCACCACCATACCACACCGTGAACTTGATCTTTGGGATTACCTGCTTTAATTAAGCTGCTATCACACAGAAACACGGCTGGGATTCAATTTAACAAACATGCTGCTGTTTCCCAGATGATGGTTGCTGTTCATTACAAGGACAGCAGCCTAAGGCAATGACACTTGAGCCATCAAAGGCTAAGTTGATATACTGAGGGGAGCCATGAGAGGGAAAGCAGCTTCACACTGGCATCATCTCCAAATGGGAAGGCAGGACAGAGGGGCAGACAGTACAGTCCAGAAATGTGAGTAAAACCAGGATGAGAGCAGAGCCTGATCAGGACCGAAACATTCACCTTCTATGAAACAACCCACCATTTTCCACCCAGCAGCCCACAGCATTGCTTGCTCCTCACCTGATCACACGTGTGTGTCCTTGCAGCGACGTGCAAACTTCACCATTACCTTCCTTCCACTTATACAGGTCAACTCGCTGATTGCTCTGAAATTCGATGGAAGAAAGGAAACAGCATCAGATGAACAAGGTAGGACAGGAATCCATGTGTCAGGACCAGGCTCCCTTCTCTTTGAACAGCCTCAGTTACCACTGAGTCACACTGGTTAGCAAAGTCCTTGCCCAAAGCAGGAGAACAAAGATGCACCCACAGACTGCAAGGACTCTCAAAATCTTACACTTTAATTACAGCCACTTAAAAATGGAGATAAACAGGAATGGGGGGGGGGGG
>VZTL01013447.1:135071-145246 GCA_013400535.1 Scopus umbretta
CACATTGCAAAATGCTTCCACAAAATTATGTTCTCAGAGCTTCTATTTCCTAACAACATGCTGTAACTGCAGGCAACAGGCAACCAAATTCTCTCTGCAGGAATACCCTGCCAGTCTGTTCAGACTCACAACCGGAGTTTTCAGTGAGGAGGATGAAGGATCACTACTGGTCCTCCTCAACTCTCTCTGATTCCCTTCTGGGAATGCCCTCCAGAGCCATTGGCAAACAGGAACAATACAGTCTAATGGCTTCAAGGTCACCTCCTCAAGGGTAGTTCCACCCTTGCCAGCCCAGGAAAAAAAGCCTTAAGTGCTTATCACTAACTATAAACCACAGGAGCAAACCAGATGGATTAATGACAACATTATTTAGGGCTTCTTCAATCATTCCAGGAATAACACACACCCCACCCCCCCAAAAATGCAGCCAAATAGTTACTTGAAACTCGTTATTGCGTTGTAAACTCATGTTCTGCCTCAGTCAAGGTTCACTTCAGCCCAGGCCAACTCTAATCTTTCTGGGGCAGGAATTGCCTTTTTGGGTGCACATACAGCACCAAGCACAGCAGGTTTTGGGCCATGACTGGAAATACATGTTGATTTTTCAAAAACAGAAATAACATGACTTCAACATTTCATCTTCATTAGCACCTTGGTTCCAAACTTACAGGTAGATGAGGGAAAAGATAATAGAGAAAAGACTTATTTTGCATTTTTTGTGACAGGTTTTTGTGGTGGTGGGGTTTTTTTGTTTTCATTTGGTTTTGTTTGGTTTGGTTTTTTTTACCCCAAAGCTGCTTAATATGAATTTGAACTTGCAGATGGATAAAACACTCCAGCCTTCCCTGAAATGGAAGGTCTCCTTGCAGCTCAACAATAATATATGGCATTTCTTTAATAGCTCACAGCAGGGCTGCACAAGAGCTTGGGGCAAGGAAAACTCCTCACATGTTTCTCATTGACAGAAGGATTTAAGGGGGTATAGTGAAATTACCCAATGGGATTTGTCCAGGACTACAAAGTTCATGGTACAAGATAAGGATCAACAGAAGTTTCTCAGACTCTTAGAGGGTCATCTCACATGGGAAGTGTTGCCTATAGCACCAGGTGTAAGAGAATGACAGCTCCTCCCTGCATGATTTTCTAAAAAATTTGCTTCTTGTAATAAATATCAATATATGCTTCCAACAATTTCATCACCCTCTTATTCAAGCATTTGTGACCACACAAAAGTAGTAACAAGGATCTAGGATGGAAAACAATGGCATTTCTGAAACAACAGCTGAGGAGTCCTCAGAAATGTGCTTGAGCCAGAGGGAAGACACAGCCAAGCACAGCAAGAGGACATGTTTCAGTTCTTCTGGAAAGAAGCTAAAAAAATAAGGAGCCCTTATCCAAACACAAGGGCAGACTTCCCCTCTGCATGCACCACTTCCAGTTAATGGCACGGCAAACCAGGTGAAGCTGTTGGCAAACAGGACAGTAGCCTTTTACACTCCCTTTCCATCCACAGGGATGCAGAGGGATAGAGTGTCTACAACACCTGTGTGGTATACGTGAACATATGACGACCTCAACAGCGGACTCACGGGGGACTGACAGCCAGCCTGAGTCCAGATGTAGCAAATCACATCTTCACAGTGCTGAATCCAAGCTGATTCAGCCTTCCCAATGTATCTTTGCCCCCTTAGGTGTGGCCCTGAGACACACCCACACTGCCTCCAGACCTGACCTGGGACACACAGACCTGAGCACATGCTGTAAATCTGCTTTCCACTTCTAAAGACGACAGGCTAAATTCTAGTCCTAGGACAGGGCTGTACTGCATCAGCACCTAAATGGCAGCCAACTGTGAGGTGACTGTAAAGGAGGTGTTTCTGACCCAAACTGGAAAAGCTGCCTGCCACGGTTTAACCCCAGTCAGCAACNGATCTCATCTTCACAATTTCTCACCTGATGTGTGTCAGCAACTACACGCCAAAGCATCTTAGCATCTTCATTTATAAATGGGAGCAGCAAGGTTTGATGGCAGCTACACCTTCTTTCAGTCTGTAACAAGATGAGTTCCTGTGTCTGCTCAGGGCAGCAAGAGATGGGAGCACTCAGATGGGCAAGATGGGCACAGCTGCCCTTTGCAGCAGGGCCCTGCTCAGATGAGCACTCACTGGATCCTCACTGGATACTGCCTTCAGAGTATGTTTGAAAAGAAGCTTTCCTCCTCTACTCGTGGCCTGCACAGCACATTTCCTTACTTGGTTTTGATTTTCACAGACTGTATCCAGAAATGGCACTGAATGACACCTTTTTGCAAGTTTTACCAACTCACCACTCAGAAGCAGATAGCTGCTCAATGCACCTTTACGATGTCAGTCATGCACCAGAGCTGGGAGGAGACAAGCTGGGGAATCTCAGAGAGCAAATCAGCGAAGTCTCCTAACTGGCAACACTGGTCCACTTTTAAGACTGCCTTTAATTTCAATCGTAGCCAGGCCAGGAAGCAACAGGAACAAAAATCCCAGGAAACCACCTTCAGTTAAGTGTTTTCTCAAAAAAACAGATGAAACCTCTCTAACCAACTATTCCAGGACTCTCAGGATATACCCAGCTATTCCAGGACTCTCAGGCTATAAAAGCAGATGCAACATGGCAGCAAAGGCACCTTGCCATGACAACAGTCTGCGCCTAGCTAGTGCCCATTGCTGCAGCGGTGTGGTTGATGGCTAAGACTGCTGCTAGCAGAAGCTCAGGGCTCTGGATGAACAAGCTACAGAGCATGATAGACTGAGTAAAGATCAGAGCTAACAACTGCACTCAAGTCTCAGATGGCCGCTACTGCTTCTTCAGACCAGCCTATTTACTTCTCCACACACCAAATAAGAACTCCTTGCTGACTCAGTCCCTGCCCATCTGCAAACCTAGATTGTTACAGTAGTGAGCCAGTATTGACTTGTGCTATTTACAGACTGCTTGGTGCACCACATCCTACCAGGAAGGCAGGGAGGTGAAAAAAAAACAGCACAGAGCAAGGAATTCAATAAGTGCGCAAATCTCGTAACAGAATGAAAGTTAGAAAGAGAGCACATCCCCCCTTTCTTCCAGAAAAGGACCATTCGGATGCCCGATTTATTTGGCAAGGTGTTTTATAAAAGACAAGCAAGCAAAACTAGATCCAACACTGACCGACCAATAACTGAGAACCATCGAGCCAAATAGCTTCCTGGCGGTAAATCAGAGTTAGGTCTTGATCTTGCAATGTGACTTGCAGGAGCATGCCTGTGCCAGCTCCATACAGCCTTCCAAGTCTGCAGAAGTCCATGTATGAAAGACTGGGAAAGATGACGAGCTACAGCTTTTAAATGAGTGAACTTACCGAAGCTGCAAAGTAGTACGCGTAGCTGTCGTGTGGGTTCCACTGCACTGCCCCGATGTCCCACTTGCTCTGTCGGGAGATCTTTCGATGACCCTCATTTGGTGCATCCAGGTTAACTATGTAGAGGAAACGGCGGCTGCAAGACACACAGATACAAAGAGGCTGTATCACACAGGTCTGATATCAAAACCCCAAGCTCACATGGAGCTCACAGCCTTGTGCCTAGAGGACCAAAGAAGAGAAGCATTTGACAAGACAGATGAAAATACTATTCCTGAGAATGCTACATTTGACCACATACTTCAAAAAGGGCTACGTTTAAAAAAAAAATATGAAAAAACATACTGAAGTTAGATAGGATTTGCAAATGTAATGGGTAGCTGAGACCACAGAAACCTCCAGATAACTAGGATACAAAAGGAAGCATTGGGAAATGGTGTAAAAACACATCCAAATATGCTTTGCTGGCCTAATGCAGCAGCAGCAGAGCGAGGTGGCACAGGGCTGGGAGAGCAATGCAATAGCTTCACAGGAGCCAGCATCAGTCTAGAGAGGTTGCTCTGAGCAAGACTTAATGAACCTTGACAAAACATAAGATGATTCTACGTGGCTGCGTGTTTCCACACCACACTGTTTGGGGGGCTTGGTTCCACAGACAGTACAAGCACACTTGCACAGAGCTAGCTCAGCTGCAGCAGTGTATTAATGTGGGTGGACACAGCACTGCACTGATCCAGTTATATTATTTACCTGAGCTAACTCTATATGCTGCAGAGATACATTTGCATGACGCTAAACCTGAGCTTATACATCCTGCTGGATGTGGCCAACTCCCCACAAAGCTAGGCAAGCTATCATTCCCTCCACAGTGTGATTCATCTTACGAGTAAGATAAACCACCCAGAAACAATGGTGAGCCAGCTGAACTCTAATGGAAGACCAGCACCAAAACATATTGAACCATGTATAATTAACTACACCAGCATAACATAGGCCAGCTGCATAGCAAGCATAAGCTGTCCGAGCACTGTGAATTTTCTCAAAAGAAGGAACACAAAGAACATCAGCAAAGATGCTAAGCCCTCTGAGGCTCTCACACAGCTTTAAAAGAAAGAAGAGAAACCTTGAAGGGCTGCTGAGCTTTCAGTAGAAGCCTGAAAAGCAGAGGGCCATGGACCCAACATTGAATTGCAGGCTATCCCCAGATCACTGTTGGCCCAAACAAGCAAGCTGTGAAACTGGGCAGGTACAAGGAAGAAGGGGCATCAAGTTAGACCCAAACCAGCTATTGAGCTGGTTATTCCTGTGCAGGGCTGCTGGACTAAGGGTTTACATGGAAACGAGGGGGCCTCTGACTTGTACCAAAGAACCTGTTTCCTCTAAGGCTGACCAAAGGTCAGCTGCACCCACATGATCCTGAATTTGCAGTGACCATCCTAACTGGTGTGGTATTTGTGTCACTGACAGCGGGACAGGAATAGCTGTTAGTACTGAAAGGCGTCAGCTGAACAGGCAACTGCTGAGCTGTTTGAAGCTCCTCCTTGCCCTGGAGGCAGCTACATAATGCCAAGCCCTCCTGGGTGCTTTGGCAGCTTGGAGTCTATAGCATCCGTTGCTCTTGTTGAGTATCATCCCGCACTGAACCAGCAGAGGAGCAGGTCAGAGAGCTTGGCTCCTCTGCCCAAATACACCATGGGAATATTTGGGGCAAATTTTGTCTTAAGGAAATGATATAATCTGTATTTCCAGCAGATCCCAAAGAATACTTCATGATGCTCCATCTCCCACAAGTGGATTTGGGAAAGCACGTAGATCAGGAAAGACAGTATTTTATTGTGCTGCTGTTGCTGGCTTTCCATTCTGTATCACATTGGAAATATGACCCAGAATCCTTTCCATCAAGCCTTGAATAGAATTCAGCTGCACCTTTCTGAAACAACACATCAGCCCTTCAGTTGAGGTCAGCCTGAAGGTTGCTGATTTGGCTTGTGGAAATGACTGTCATACATTTCTAATGGGGACTGTCACACTCACCCCGAGAGTACTGCATGCTGTCCCAGGCAATCCACTGACATCGCAGTCGCCTGTTAAAGAGGAACAGAGAACAAAACTAAATTATACCTGTCAAGTCAGCTTCTCAGTCAAACGCACAGCTTTGGGGAGGAGTTCAGGAAAACCTGCCAGCTCATCTTTGAGGCTTAAACTGTTATGGTAGAGTCAAGGCTGATATCTGTCAGGGATGGCAGAAGTAATATCCCCTTAAAGAACCACAGATGGCTGATGGGGTGTAGGGGTTGATTCTGGGGTGCAGGATAGCACACAGAAAACATCTTTATTAGACTAAACTGAAGACAAGACCTGGCACACATCATTACAAGCACTGAGACCTTGCTCCCTTGTCCCTGCTAGGGCAATCACAGCTGCAGCCTTTCAATCAGCAATTTCTAATAATCCGTATTAATCAGCCTCTGCTCCTGCTCTGGAGCTTTCTCAGTCTCTCTCTCTTCCATTGCAGGGCCAGATTTAATTATGTATGTACTGGGAGACAGAAGTGCAACCATTTGTGTGTGGCTGGTCTCCAAAAATGAGAGATGGCTAAGAGGCATCAGAATTTACTTTGGCATTGCTTGTAAAGAAGGCTAAGAGATAACTTAAATGCCATAAGAAGAAAAAAAAATAGACAGTTTGAACATTGTCTTCCCCTCTTTTTGTTCACAACGGAATTGGCCAATCATCTCATTTAACTGCCAAGAGAATAAAGGAAAATTTTACTTGGAAAGCTGAACAGTTCAGCCCATAAACATAGATATGACTTCAATGCAGTTTTTAGCGTCCACAGTACAGAATCAGAACATGCCCCGTATTCTTCAAACTGCTGTCATCTTCAGAGCTGCCTCTCTGAAGGCTCAGGGTGTCTCTGCTGCTGTTCAGGATCCTGCTAAGTACTCTCAGCATGGATGTAACAAGACTTCACGATGTCCCACAGCTACTACTTATAAGCATCACTAAAAACAGACAAGCAATAAGGCAATCCCATTCTATTTCAATCAGATCTGACAGAAGAATAACCGTCACAAAAACCTATCTTTTTCAGCCAGGGCCCTATCCCCTGCTTGCACATACTCCAGCTAAGGGAAAAACAGCATCATGGGCTCATTATTCACTAGAGACCAAGAGTCCACATGGGAAAAAGCCACAAACACCACAGCCAGGAGTAGAGCTTCAGCAGGATTCTGCAGTAAACCTCAGGCCTACATCTATACCCCAACCAAGCCAAGTTTCACTCCTTTTGCTGTTCCAGGAATGACACGCTTTCATTGCTTTTTTCTAGGTAGCAAATCCAGTCTTCTGACAAAGTTTTCCTAGTCCTACAACTAATGCTGTAAATAAGAAGGCAGTTTTAAAATCTCTAAATGGCAAGGAAATAATTCCAGTTTCCCAGATTTCACATCACCTTGCAAAACAATGTAGTGGGTTAGTAAATTTATAAAAAAAGCAAGCAGAAGAAAGAAGTTTTCGAAGATCACACACATTTCACTTGTGAGGAATTAAACTGAGGAACACTCAAGCAATTACTGGAACTAGAACTTTAGCATATGATGAAGAGCTAGTCAGCCGACATATTTCATAGAATCGTTAAGGTTCGAAAAGACCTCTGAGATCACCTAGTCCAACCATCAACCCACCACCACCATGAATACTAAACCATCTCCTGAAGTGCGGCATCTATGTGTTTTTTGAACACCTCCAGGGATGGTGACTACGCCCCCTCCCTGGGCAGCCTATTCCAATGCCTCACCACTCTTTCAGTAAAGACATTTTTCCTAATATCCAATCGAACCCTCCCCTGGCGCAACTTGAGGCCATTTCCTCTCATCCTATTGCTAGCTACTGAGCGAAGAGACCAACCCCCTCCTCACTACACCCTCCTTTCAGGAAGTTGTAGAGAGCGATAAGGTCTCCCCTCAGCCTCCTCTTCTCCAAACTAAACAACCCCAGTTCCCTCAGCCGCTCCTCATAAGGCTTGTTCTCCAGGCCCTTCACCAGCTTCATTGCCCTTTTCTGGACTCCAGCACCTCAGTGTCCTTCTTGTAGTGAGGGGCCCAAAACTGAACACAGGATTCGAGGTGTGGCCTCAATACATACAGCTGTGGCCATCTTTCCTCAAGGCAGAAAAAACCCATCCATTTAAAGCAACTGATAATTTCATATATGAGTTTTATTGTTTCTGGTGTTGGCACCAGGATCTCACAAATCCTTACAAATTGTTTTTAATAATGAACATTGGTAAACTGTTTTTCCAGGCACATCATAAAATGTAATGAGTAATTAGAATGAAGTAAAAAGCTTCACGTGTCAGGCTGCTGCTCTGGTGGGTCACAAATGAAGTCGTTTTATGGAAGTAAACAGTTCCTTGCAATACTACAGACTTATCTAGGCAACAGGAAAAAACCAAACAGCTGTCATTTAATGTGTTTGGTATATTGATATGTCAGTCTTCACTTTACAGTGTTACAGAAAGGGGGAGTTGAAACTCAACAAACCAACCTGAAAGCAGTTTTTGTCCTAAAACAACAATCAGGATAGCTAGAATTGCTGTTTATAAGTAACAATTATGTGAATAAGCATGGTAGGAGTACCGTACATTTGAAAACCAGCTCTGAGCCAACAGCCTAGGCAGCATCTTCTCAGACTTCAAACGTCTACTTTGGCATTTCACTCGATTTCTGCTAGACAAGCCAAGGGAAACACTTTTTCATGTCTGAACTTACATTAGTTTTGAATTTAGCTTCATTCTCTCCACCTGAAAGGCAAGAGACCGACCTGATTTGCTGAGGCTATACTGGTTTTCAAGAGCTGCAAACGCTTAGCAAGAAAGACCGGTTCCCTGCATAGATAACTTCCCATCTACACGCCAGAGTTGCTACAAATGGTACTATTTCACTGTTGGACACGGTGAGCTTTACGCTCCTTTTGGTAGCACGGACAGCCTGACAAAAGCCTGTGGGTCATGTCTAAATCAGAAGAGTATAGAGTGCCACTCCTGTCAGCTTGTACAAAAAGATGACGTTTGTAGGCAATACTGGCTGCAAACTGCTCAGAGATTTTCTGAAGTGTTACAGGTTGGTTGCTGTAGTTTTCACACAACACACTCTGGCATGGTGAACAGAGACAACTGCAGTGCTTGCAGACATATACAGGCTATAAATGTAACAGCTGCCCACTCTTTTGACTCGTTTCCATTTAAGTTGGTTCTGGGGTAGGGATTTTAGAGACAGCGTGACCTACAGGCAGAGTTCAAGTCTGGTACAGGATGATTACAGCCAAGGTGTTTCAATTTCTCAAGCTCAGGTTTTCCATCTGCAAAAATGTTCATGCAGACTCTTAAAAAATGCTCAAGCACAAATATATAAATGAGTTTAGCCTGAAGCAGTAGTCCAGCAACCCCAGCCTCTGAAGCTCTCTGGTTTCATAGGAGAGACCAGGCAGGTCACAATGGCTCTAGAAAGATCACACTAGAGTAAACTGAAGTGACCGGAATACCAGGCATTAACCTCTCTATTAAGGTATACGCCTGGACAACAGTGAGATTGAAACCAACTGCTGCAGAAGATGGAAACACCTGTTCTCTCTCCTCTCCGTTCCTACACACCAGTCATTATGAATAAGCAATCAAATCATGAGGCCACATATCTCCTGAGCCAGATGCAATTTGAATCTGTGATCGAGGAAGACTTAGATATCTCATTACTGGTTTCCTGAGATCAACTCTTCAGTGGCAGACAAGGCTGCTTTAATATTTCTTCCAGGAGGGAAATACAACCAACAAAGCTTTTGAGGTATAAAAGTGAAAAGCTTTGTTAGCTTACAGAGGGTAGGCTGGATGTAGCACACAGGATTCAATGCCCCTATTTGCAATGATGAACAGCAAGCTGACATTTTGCTGCAGCATAAGAGGACAAACAAGTTTCCAGAACTATTTTTTCAACCTTTTTGCGTTTCCTGCTGAAGTAGTTCATAGTTCACCCACCATATCCAGCTTTGTTAAGCAACTGCCAAAACCCCCCCCACGTTTCTCAGAAAGCACGTAAGCAAACTCTGAGGGGAGTTGCACTGTAACCACCAACTTCAAAAACAAAAGCTGACCTTTTTGCTATTTATAAAAAAATCTAACCCGCTTTTCCTGCTAATCGAGCAATACTCAACAATTTATACTGCAGCCGAGAGAGTAGCTATAATGGTCTCAGAGGAAAAATGAGGAAAGATGTGTGGGAAGTGGTAATATCTTCTACTAGGCCTGCCAATAGAGTTTAAAAAAATCCAAGATCTAATTAAGGTTAGAAATAAAGCGCCTCATGAATTAAGGCCTGATCTCCGCGCAAACGGCTCCGAGACCAGCTCAGCCCCGTCCACGGCCGGCAAAAGGCCCCGCGGGGCCGCCGAACCCGCCCTGGCCGGGACCCCTTCCCGCTCCTCACGGGAACGGCCGAGCCCGTCCGGCGCGGCCTCCCGAGGGCCGGTCAGAGCGGCAGCCCCCCGGCAGCAGCGGCGGCAGCCCCCCCGACCTGGGCGTCGCGGAACTCCACCACCACATTCTCGCTGCTCCAGCGCGCCGCCATCTTGGGCCGCCCCAGCAACCCCCGACGCCGGCGGGGCGGGGGGAGGAGCCGGCGGCAGCGCGCCTGCGCACAGCGGGGGCACTGCGCGGGGGCGGCTGGGAAATGTAGTCCTCCCCTCCCACCCCCCCTACGCCCCACCGGGGCAGCGTCCCGAGGAGTCCGCGGGGCCTCACGGCCCGGGCGGC
>VZTL01013447.1:151115-165338 GCA_013400535.1 Scopus umbretta
CTTTTTTTCCTCCAATGTAATCTCCCGTGTGACAAATTGGACAGGCAGCAGAGAGCTCTTTGTCTGAATGAATTCCCTCTGCAGGAACCGGTTCTGTGGCACCCTGGCTGGCTGGTGGGCAACTGTGAGGTGCATCTTGTTGCCTCTGCTGCTGGTACGCCAAAACCCAGAGATGTGCTGAATACTTGGGTTTGAGTAAATGTAACCTAGCTTTCTCCTTTTTCCCTTGAAAATTGAAATCATAAGGGCTTGCAAGTGAGGGACACAAGTGGCCAAGTGATGCTGTAAAGCAGCGAGCCCTTTATAGAGCGTTTTGCTCACCTGCTCTGGCGCGGCTGTGCGTTGGGGCACAAGCCTCTCTCTGCAGACTTCCTCTCCTTGCCCGCCCCAGCCAGAGCAGGAGTGGTGAAAGTTGGGCAAACCCATTGGAGGCTTGGGTCTCCCCCCCGGAGATGCTCCTGCTCTCCCTTGCGGGCGCTGCTTGGCCAAATGCTTTTGTTCGGCACTTTCTGATGGGAGGCCTTCGAGGTGCAGCTGCAGGAAGCCCTGCTGGCCTGGGGCCTCTTCTCCTGCCGCTGCACAGCGCTTCCCGTGGGCTGCCAGTGGGTTTCCTGCCCGGCTGGGCTGCGGGCAGGGGAGGGGAGTGCCTGTGGTAGAGGACAGGGCTAGGTTTTTTCTTGGGGTGTGGCTTAACTTTCCAGCCTGCTGTGGGTCCCACGCAGCCCTGGGTTTGAGCAGGGTCTCTGGGCAGCTGGAGGTGTTTGGTACGAGGTGCATTTTACCAGCGGGGGTGGTGCCTTGCTGGTGGAGAGGCTGCAGCTCACCTCTGAGGTGGAGCTGCCTCTTCTCTCCCCTCCTTCCCCATGGAGCCGAGCTGCGGTGGCCGGTGTCGGCAGCAGGTCGGTCCCCCGGACAGCTGCGGTGGTGTGTCGCCCGGGAGGGCGCGGGCCGAATTGGCTTGGGAAATTCCTGGCTCTCTGCGCTCTTGTGTGCTCATGCAGCTGTGGGCCTCTCATCAGTGGTGCGGAAACGAGACCATGCACCTTGTGCAATGGTCTTGTGGTGCTTTGTAGAGGAGCAGAGAGATGCAGTGGAAGTATTTACCCTTTTGCTAGTTTTAGCAACACTAGCAGAAATTTCCCAGGGCTGTATATTTCCCAGCAAGCACCCTTGGCTTATTGAGGCTGTGTCAGGTTATGGTCACAGTTCCTGAGAGACTGTCACCTACCAGGCACAGAAATGGGGCTGGGACAGGCCCTGGTGAGGGAAGCATGACAGCACGGATGAAGAATTGAACTGAAAGCTGCTCAGAGCTGCTTCCTGGCCCTAGCAGGCAGGACGGCGTGACAACAGCGAGTATTTTTAGAGGCCAGCTGCCTGCAACGCAAGAGAAGGAAAGCAGCAGTCAGGCAGGAGAACCGAGTGATGCTACCCCTGTCCCACATCCCTGCACAGCATTTTGTTTCCTTCTGGGCCAGGGCTGTTGGTGTTAAGGAGTTTCCATGTCCTCCATGCCTCTTTGCCTGTTGCTGCCTTGAAAGGTGGCTGGCTTTGTTCTCCCCTCGGCTTTTGCCATGGCTGCGTGTTTCTCCGATCATGGCTCGGCAGCCCGAGGGTGGTGTCGGGGGCTCCCCTCTGCGCATCCCAGATGATTGTATTACAGCTTGGTGTGGTGGGTGTTTTGGGGATTGGTTTTTTTTGGAGAAGTCTTTGTTGCCAGCAAGGGAAAACCCGCAGTTTCTTCTGCAGCCAGGGTAATTGCACTAATTCATTTGGGAGCTCTCCCTACAAGGCGATGGAACTGCATTTTGTCAGAAGTGCTGCAGGGGAATTAGATCCACCTTTCAATCCATCCTTCCAAGGCCTGTACATCTGTAGCTGGGGAGAATCAGGGTGGAGTCAGCTCTAGCCAGGTGGCTTCAATTACTGTCTGCAGGGAGGTCATGGCAATATGGGTTGAGGTTGGTTTTGGGGCCAGCCTTCTGTTAAGCTGGTGCTGAGAGGGACAGCGTGAGGCTGAGCACCCTGCCTGAGCTGCCTCGGTGTTTCGGGTTATCCCCACCCAGAGCTTGCTGCTTTCAAGCTATTGTCCATGTGCTTATTTAGTGCAATGCTGATTTCATAGCCCTTGAAGTCAGCTCTTTGCCTGGATCTTACCCTTCTGAAGGTGGTTATAGATGCCTTTGATTTCTTTTTCCTCCCCATAGACAGGTGTGAAGCAGACAGCTTCATACCCTGCAGCTGGTCCTGGGGGGTGTCCTGGGTGATGTTTCACAGGGGAATTCTGCTTCCCCAAGGCCATGCCCAGCTCTGGAAGTGGGGGTACACTGTGCTCCCCTGGGTGTTGCCCTGGTGTTTCTCCTTTCTCCTGAGCTTGAAATCCCACAACTGGGATTTTTGTTGTCTGCAGCCCCACTATCCCCCTCCTGCTCCCAGTGGCTGCTGGCTTTGAGACAGCTCCAGCCCTTCCAGTGTTCAAGGGTAGCACATGTAGAAGTGAAGGGGAGGCAGGAGCATACAAGGTGGGACAGCCAGGCAGGTTGTTCCTGCCTGTGGCACAGTGTGCAGTCCCTCCTGCCTCCACTAGCAGGATCTGGCATTGGCAGACCCTGCCACTCGCCGAGGAGTTTGTTCCTCCAAGACATTGTGCTTTATGTTTCAGAGGTTCAGCTCCTGGAGCTGTGAAAAGCTGGCTCTGTCTGCCAGCTGCCTCCATGCTGCAAAGGCAGCCAGGAAGTGCACTGGGCAGGGCTGCTCCTGAGCAAGAGTGAGTTATGTGGTGTGGCCCCATCCCCAGCACAGGGATATTTCCCAAATCCCGAGCCTCTGGCCAGAGAAGAGGAGCTCATGCTGCCTGACCAGGCAGTTCAGTGCTGTCAAGTGTTGCTCCCCTCCCACACCATATACAGCAGAGGTGTGTCATCATCCTGCAGCTCCACACCCCACTTTTTCCCTTCCTCCTGTCCTGGTAGCCTGGGGCATTCACCAGGCATCCCTTGGCAGTTGCAGACCCTTCTGGGGAGCAGGGAGATGCTCTCTGCCCTGCATTTCTTCATACTTCACAAGGAGCTGGGGGCAGGTGAAGCTAGGGCTTGCTCTGCAGTATGCTCCTCCCTAGGATTTTTTTCCAACTGTGTCTTTCTTCCTGCAGAAACAACCAGTGTTAACTGGCCGTAAGCATTTCACAGCCATGCGCTGCCTGTGAGCGTAGCTCTGTGTGCCTTTTGTGCTCTATTTGCTGCCCACTGCACAAAAATTGCCCTTTCTGTACCCTGAAAAGCAGTGCTTCATCCTTCCCGTGCACCCCCAGGGCTGTGGGGCTTGTACCCCCAGTAACTCCTGCCAGCTGCACGGGGTGTCCCACAGCCTGGGCATGAACTGCCATGGGAGACCCTCCCACCACTCTGTGCGGTGTGGCTGTGGGATGCCCAGGGAGGAGGTGTCCCAAGAGCTGGACAGGATTGCTTCCCAGCAGGAGTGGGTTTGTGGGTGAGATCAGTGCTGGGCTCTGCTCCCTCTGCCAGCATTGCAAAACCGGGACATGTCATCATGTGTCTCTGGAGTGTCCCTTCGTCCTCCCAGATCCTCTGAGATCAGCTGAGGTGTGACAGAGCCTCAGCAGCATCAAGGCAGGAGTTTTCTGCTTTGTAAAAACCCAGGGGTCAGGAGGGAGGTAGCCAGGGAGCTGCCTCTTCACCCCACCAGGTGGGATCTGGTTGCATTTGGGAGTGGCTTAGGTCAGGCTTTTGCGCTTAAGCCTTTCCAGAAGCGTGAGTTCCTCTGGCAGCTCAGCAGTGGCTGGAGCCCGGCAGCGGGGACTCCGTGGGTGCCTCTCCAACGGATGGCTTAGTCAGAAGTGACTCACCCCACCAGTCCCCGCGTGACGTTGCCTCACTGCTCCCTCTCAGCCACTGCTGAGCCGAAATGTCTGACTGTCTCCCCTTCTGCTCCAATTTCCGAGCTGCTGTGTCCTACTGTGCTGCCAGAGGATCCCCTGCACCCCTTCAATTTGCCACCTGGCACCCCCTGTTGGCTCTGTGCACCTTGCAGATGATTGCTGCCCGCAGCAGGCCTTGTGGTTGGGCTTCCTCCTTCGCACCAGAAATATCTGGGAGGAAAAAAGCAGGCATGCAGGTAAACCCTTTGGAAATTCCCAGGCATGCCTGCAGGATCCCTCTCCTCTCTGGGCAGTGAATTTGAAACCTCGAGCATCCCTTAAGAGGTGGGGAGACAGCTCTGGGGCATCCCTGCAGCTCTTCTGCACAATGAGATGGCCCCAGGCTGGTTTTGTGACTACAGGAGCCCCAAATGAGCTTGTAACTCAGTAAATTCAAGCCCTGCAGCCCAACAGCAGGAGTGTACAGTGTTAATGCCTTTGCTGGGCTGTCATGCAGGACCCCTCTGCTTAACCTTTGCAGGACCCTTTGCTGTTCTCTGGGATGCTAAAATTAGCTTTGGGCTACACGCTTTTCCTTATGAAGCCTGTCCCCAGCAGCTGGGGAAGTGTTTCTGCAGTAAACTAGGACTAGCTGGAAGGCAGGGTGACCCCGGGGAGGTTGCCTTTATCATCCACGTCTGGGGGAACTGATCCTGCAGCATAGTCTGGGCTACAGGAGGGAGATGCTCTCTACCTGTGTCATAGGTACTTTTGTTCAAAAATTGCATTTGCAGCTATGAAAGGGGCAATACTCGAACAGTAACAGGCAAGGGGGATGCTTGAGGTGTAGAGGCTGCTTGCACATCTTCCCTGTGAGGATGTGTGTGCAAGGAGGGTGGCTCTGGACATCCTGTGACCATATAGCCAGGCCTATTCACCCTCCTGCTTCTCAGTGTCTGCAGGCTGTGCTGGAGGCATCGTGTAGGGCTTTGGTGTGTCCGTCTGCTGAGGCTTGATGGCTTTGGGTGCTTTGGAGCAAATGCCTTTGTGGGGCTCCCTCTCTCGCGTCTCCTGCCCCTTCCCCGCTCTCTGGCTTCCCTCAGACCCGGTATTGCAATCTGTTCTGCTTCTTCCTGTCCTTCCCTACCTCCCCTGTAAGAAACCAGCTGGCTAAAAAAAAAAATGTCTGCCTTCCGGCTTGCAGCAAGCCAGCTCTGGGCTGCTGCGACGTGATGCCACTCAGCCCCTCCTGCATCCCTCTGGCCCTAGTGGCTTCCACACACCACATCCAGAGCACCAGTGGCTTTTCCTTGCTGCTGCATCTCCTCTTTGCAGCTTGAGTTGGGTGAGAGTGGGCAGAGGCGTCTCCAAAACCTGTGCCTTGAGTGTTACAGCAGTGCTGGCCTTGGCCAGCTTCATGTTCCATGGCACATCCCTGCCCCTCTTGGCCTGGTGTGTGGCTGACCTGACAGCAAACACCTACAGCGTGGGGGCTTTGCCAGGAGCCACCATGAACCAGGGACAGCTTTTCTTAGATGTTGCACAGGAGTGGCTTTTTGGGGTGCTGCTTCACGTCACAAGAGTTTATTTTCTCCCAGCTCAGCCAGCTGAACTGACTTGATCAGTGAGGAAACAGTGGGATGGGGTGGCGATAGAGCAGGACTGTCCTTTTGCTGAGGCAGCAGTCCGTACTGTTGGGTTTCTCTCCAAGCGCTGCCATCCAGGAATGTCCTGGCCCAGCCACATCCCTGCTGCCTGGCTCGTCATCTGGGGCTGGCCTGCTGGTGTCCCCCAGCCCTGCCTCCCTTCCTCCCCCAGGAAGGTGGGATGTCTTCTTTCCACTCTGGACCTGTCCTTTATGCTTTCCCCATCCCCCTGCAGCCTTGAATCGGGAGGAAGGACTCTCATTTGACCCTTTTTCAGAGCCTGTAAATGAGGCCGCTTAAGTGCTTTACTCCTTCCTGCCTACGTGTCCCTACTCCTGTCAACTCTTGTACTGCACAATAGCCAAGCATCATTGTGGCATTCACCCGGTGCTTTGTGTCCTGCCAGGGCAGCAGGCAGTGGGGCTGTGTTGGGCTCCAGCTCCTGCATCTGCCCATGCCACTGATGCTGTTCCCTTCTGCAAGGGGAAGTGGGTTTGAGCCTGATCCTGCTGGGTGCTCACGCCACCAGGCACTCAATGCAAGCGCTTTGCTGGCAGCATGAGTGTGGTTCTTGGTGGGACAGGTCCTTGGGGCAGCTGCGAGCTGCCTTCTGGCCCCAGTGCAAGACAGTGTTGCTGGCTGCATTGTTCAGAGGCCAGTTAGAGTGTCGCTTCATGGTGGGTGATGCTCTCGGAAGAGGATACCCATGGAGGTCCTCAGCTACCGGGTCCCTGTGGTGCCCAAGTGCTGGAGATGTGCTCTGTGCACCCCATATGCCATTTCCAACGTGCTGTTGTGCAACCATGGCTTTCAAACAACGAGGCTGCTTTAAGTCAGTAGGGAGTTTATTTTCCAGGAGATGTCAGAACTAAGTATTTTGGCTCTGCAGGTTTCCTTCACTTGGCTGGCAAGGAGGACAACTGCTCCATGATGCCTTCCCTCCTGGGGCTGTGCTGGAGCCCACGAGGGGTAAGGGAAGTCGAAGATGTGGCATTCTTTCTCCATACCCAAACCCACGTGTTTCTGCTTCAGACTGACTGACTGGGCCCATATACGTGGTCTTGCAGTCTTGCCCTCCACTTCAATCAGTAGTGTTGTGTTTTTTTAAAGACAATCTATCCCTTCCAGCTTCCACCTGGTGCTGGTTCAGCTGGCAATGTCGGGGAAGCCGTGGGAGGAGGTGTGATGCTCTGGGTTTCCTCAGCAAGGAGGAGGCACCAGGACTCCGCTTCAGCTGCATGCTTGGACCAAATATTCCCTGCATTTATCTTGCACTCAGCTGCATCCTCACCTGGTGTAAGCCAGCCCCATTGGCCAGAGGCCCAGGATGTTCTCTGGAGACATGGAGATGGGCTGTGCAGCTGGGGTTTCCAGATTGCCCGTGGACATCAGGCAGCCTGGGGCATATCCCTGAGCTCCCTGGTGCTCAGGGTGTCCCATGGGGTGGCTGGGCACTGGGGGAAGGACACCTCCTGGGGTGGGTATGTTCTGGAGAGTTTGTATAGCTGCCTCTGCACACAGGGCTCCTGGCTTATCCCCCTGAGGCAGCAGGGTCCTGGGCAGCCGGGGATCCCTTTAGTGAATGCTGGTTGCTGGAGTTGCACCGGGTTGCTTGCACCTGGGCTGCTGCTTCATCCTGCCTTCAGGGCATGTCATCCCCCACTGGCATCTTTGTCCTGTTGCTGGAGGTGCTGCACAGTGGTGAAGCTGCTGCTCCCCACATTTCAGCCATCTGCTAGCGATAGAGCCAGGGTCTCCTATGGCTGGGGCAATGCCGTGTCTTCTGGTGACACTGTGGTCCATCTGGGAGGCACACTGAACTAGCGGAGGGTTTGGCAAGTGAATGCAGATGTGGCATGTGCCTTTCCCTGTGGTCAGGGACAAGGTTGCAATTCCCGTGGACACCATCTCACCCATCCCCGAGGGGAGCAGCCACTTCCACTTGCAGGATGTGGTGTGGTTGACCCCACTATAGTGCTCAGTGGCTTCCCCAAGCTGTGCAGGTTCCTGTGGATGGGAATTTCCTATCCCAGCTTCAGAAGCAGCTGCGTTTAAGATGTTTACAGATGGGTTGGAAACGCGTCTTGACCCTCCTGCCACCACCAAAGCCCCGGCAGCCTATGTGGTGGTGCTTTTGGCACCGTAATGGCTTTTTTGGCTTACGTAGGACCTCGTGGAGGTTTTTTGAGGTTCCCAGCTCTGCTTTGCCTGGCTCTCTAAAATTAACCATATAACCTTCCTAAAAATACTCAGAGGGCAGTAGCCCCCAGAGAGCACCAGCGCTGCTTGCTCCCCGTTTCTAGACCAAGCCATCGGAGAGATGAGATCACCTGTCAATGTGTGTCTCACAGCCCTGGAAAGCCCTTGGCTTTCTCAAAGTCTCCTGCAGAATGGAAGAGTCCAGGTCTGGATCTGAACCTGCTTTTCCGGGCCAGCCCAATTCCTGCAGCACACCTTCCTCTTCCTCGCTTCCTCCTGGCAAGAGCTGGTGCCTGCCTGCACATGTCTGTTTGCAGGATGGTGCCAGCTTCAGGGTGCCTTGGGAGGAAGGAAGGGTCCATGGCCTTTCCCTGGTGCATCCCGCCCCCCCCCAGCCTCCCCATGGGTGTGGGAGGCCCAGGAGAGGAGGAATAGCTAGGCCCTTCCTCTCTCATTTGTTTAAGGCATGTGGGAGGAGGGCGGAAAGGGCTCGAGGAGGAGGAGGAGGAGGAGGGAGGGTTCTGAATTTTCCATGAGCAGCTGTCAAAATGTAATCTCCTGCGTCGCTCAGGCTGGCAGCTTAGGCAGGATAAATTAACAGGGATTTTGGAACGTGGAAAATACCATGGCCCAGAGGGGGGCTGGCCATGTCGGGAGTGGCCCTTTCATCTGCAGGACCGGCTCCGGGTCCCAGTGCCTGGCTGAACTGCGGTGGGATGCTCTAAGATGCTGGGTTTGGTACCTGCTGCTGTGGGGTGCCGGCTGTCCCCTGGCCTCAGTGGTTTGCTATCCACCACCTTCCCCAAAAGGTCACCCAGAGAAGGGGTAAAGGAGCCCGATCCCCCTCTCTGCCTCCCCTTTCCTGCCGGCAGTGGGCTTCCCACGGCTCCTGGTGCCTGCTGTGGAGGGGGATGCCAGCAGTTGCTCTTGCAATGCCAAGTATTTGTGCTGACAGCTGGGGTGCAGCGCGGCCCCCTGCCCCCAGGGGCCTTTCCACGCCAGCTCCTCACTCCTGCTCAGACCCAGGAACTTATGCAATTGCATTTTCATAATTTTATAATTTTTCGCCCCTCCATCTTGTGAAATGTAGAACCAGGAAAGTGCGTGTACTTCTGTGCTTGGCTCAGCCCCCAGACCCGTGCAGCAGCCAGCATCTGTGGCTGGAGCACACCACGCACGTGCTGGGGTTTGTGACTGAGCCCCTCCATCTGCGCAATGTCCCCATGTCCTTGCCGTGGGGCTGCGGCAGCACTGGGGGTCCCCGTCCCCCAGCCAGTTGCCCAGGGAGCACCAAGGAGTGTGACGGGTGTTTGTGCTGGCTATTTATAAACGTGCTAAAGCTACCCCAGCTAGCAAAGAGGCCTGGAGATATGGCAACAGCCACTCACTGGAGCCTGCAAAGAGCCCTACTCTTTCCCCAGCTCCTGCTGCTTTGCTGGCAGCCGGCGTTTGTGCTCCAGCAGCCGCAGGCCTGGTTAACTTGTCCAGGGCCCTCTCCCTTTGCCCCGGTTGCATGTCTCGTAGGATCCCTTTGGGTGCTATTGGAGCTGGCAGATCTGGGCCAGCTGTTTAAAATAACACATTGGCATAGAAAAAGAAGGGACCAGAGAAAATGAGGTCTTCCCGTACACTGCACGGGGAACAGTACCTAACCTCTGCAAATGCCTCGCCCTGACACTGAGTTTGCAGCTGAAACACCTTTTCCAAAGGGAACCCTTTGCAGCTGCCCCATGCCAGGGGCTTGCCACTGGAAAGTGGTCCCCGGAGCTTCCTCAGTAGGGACTGGCACCCGCGGTGCTGGCAGACCATACACGTTCAAGCAGGATCGGTTCAGCTGGGGACAGGGGCAGGCAGGCTGCCAGGGAAGGTGTCTTGCAAGGGGAGGCTAGTTGGGTCTTGCAGAAGGCAGGCTGGGAGGCTATCTGAGCCCACTCTATAAATACACCAGGCGGGTAAACACTTGGGAGGAGAAAAAACTCAACTATTTCAGCTAATGGGCACTGCTGCCACAAGGTATACATCGGTCAGGGGTAAAATTAGGCTGGAGAGGAGGAGGAGGCATATCAGTGCTGCTAACCATGAGGCTCCATGCCGATGCTGCCCTTTTGGCCATGGTTTGATGCAAATGGGGCCAGACTTGCAGTGGAGACCCCACGGCTTGGCCTGGCTGGGGCAGGGATGTGTCCCTGTGGTGGCATGCTGTGGGCTAGCCTGGCACCCCACTGGAGGGGCCCCTGGGCTCAAGGGCTCCTTATTTTAGCAGGTTCCTTTAGAGCCAGTCCACCACAATCCATGATGCTCATCCTTGCTATGCCCTCCTGTGAAATAACCACCCTCTGGAGGGGCAGGAGTTGGCATCCCTATCCTAGGCTTTCATCTGGGGAGCTGGAAAGTAACCTGTACTTATCACCGCTGCTAATGAGAGGGTGCTCAGGTCTTGAGCAGTTATCCTGGCTGTTTGCACAGCAAAGGTCTGAGATGCCTCCCATTAAAGCCACCTGCACTTTCTCCCTTCCAAGAAGTGAAAATATGCCCTCGCCATGTCCATGTGGTAGCAAACAAGAACCTGCTTCATCCTTAGATAATTTGTGTACGCTCCTTTTTTCTTCTATCCTGAGCAGCCTTTGCATATATATGAAGAAAGCTCTTAAGCGGCACTGCAGTCAAACCTGATCTGCTTTTAGAAGACAGGTCCTTAAATTACCCTCTCCTTCTCTACAGGCAGGGAATTGCTAGATATTCTGGTGCAAACCCATGGTGGCAGTGGTGGCATGCGCATGTTTGGCTGCTTTGGCTTGAGCCCCACTGTGCTGGGTGGTGACAAACTGCATGGCCTCAAGCTGGCTGCAGTAGGAGGGCAGGGAGTCCCAGGCGGGTAACCTGCAGGGCTGGTTGGGGATTTGAGTTTCGGGCTTGGAAACCTCAGTTTGGGGCAGCCTTGCTCAGTGGCACTGGGGACGATACCATGGTGGTCTGTGTGTGGCTCAAGCAGGTGGTGGCACTGGTCAGATACCCTGGCACCAGCCAGGCCCCATCCTCATGCCCAAGCAAGGATGCAAAGCAGATCTGGACATCACAACCAGCTTAATCCAAGAGTCCGAGTCACCAGGCAGCGCCAAGGTCAAGCTGGGATGTCAGCCTGCGGGGTCCCCCTGCTCCTGGCACTGCTGGCTGGTATTGGAGAGCGCCCACCTTACTCCTGCAAAAAGCTGGAGAAAGCAGCTGGAAAATTCAGCCTCGTGGCTCCAGCATGTCTGTCCTTTGCTGCAGCCCTACAGAAAAACCTTCTTTGCAGCTTTTGTGGCTCAGCCAAGCAGGGCTGAGCTACAGCAGCAGGGACAGCACCATCCTGGAACAGGGACGTGCCCCTGCAGTTGCCAGCTGCGGGGTGCTGTGCGCCCCGGGCTGCTCCTCGCCCTTTAAGGCCCGGCAGCAGCTGATGGCCACGTGTGCGCTGCCTTGGCATGCTCCCTGTGCCCTCTGTGCAGCAGGCACGGGAAGACCGGCGCATCGGCTCTGACGACTGTCCCCTGTCCGGTGGCTGTCCCCCACCGGCGCTGCTGGCGGCCGGCATAGGATGAGCGGCCGCCCAGCGGGCGCTGAGTGGGGTGCGTGCCACCATGCAGGCAGCAGGTGAGGGGCTGCCCTCTGCCGTGCCCCACCATGGCCTTTAGGACTCCCTGAGATGCGGGATGGGCTCTTCTTCTCCCCTTGCTAAGGGCTTGTCTCTCTGCTCTCCCTCCAGGTTTCAAGTGCCCCATTTGCTCCAAATCTGTGGCTTCTGACGAGATGGAAATGCACTTTATCATGTGTCTGAGCAAACCTCGCCTCTCCTACAACGGTAAGGGCCAGCGGCCAGGCTGTGCGGGGGACACAGCGTCCTGCCGGCTTGGGATGGCTCCGGGCAGGCTGGAGAGACGCTTGCCACAGACTGTGCAGGCAGGCAGCTCGGCTGGGCTTGCCAAGAGGGCTGTGCTCCAGCAGATCAGTGCAGCTCACGGTCCCTGCTCTGCTCCGCTCCCCCGGCATGGCTCAACCCTGCTGCTTTTGCCTTGGGACCCTTTATAACACAGCCCCCTCTCTGTGGTGTTCACCACGGTGTGCCGTGCCAGAGGGCGTTCTGCCTGGCTAGGGCAGGGGGCATGTGTCATCCTGGGCTGCCCCTCTGAAGGGTCATTGCCTTCCTCCCCTCCTTGCTGGCAGTGAGGCTTACTGGGTTGACCACTGGTCTGCAAGCTCCTCCATCTCCCATCCTCTCTCATGACCACTTGTGGTGAAGTGACACTTACCCCCTACTTTGTGGTGCTTTTTTGGAAGCCAGGGATAGGGGATGTGTTTGCTGCAGCCACCCCAGCCCCATCTTGCTGCTGTACCTCCACCTGAGCCTCCTGCCAGCATTTGCTGCCCCATCCTGGCTGCCTCCATGGAAGTGGCTGTGGGCTCCCCTCCGTCCTGGGAAGGGGGATGCCATGGTGGACCATGTCTCACCGCTGCCCTCTCCTCCCCTCCCAGATGATGTGCTGACCAAGGACGCGGGCGAGTGCGTGATCTGCCTGGAGGAACTGCTGCAGGGGGACACGATAGCCAGGCTGCCCTGCCTCTGCATTTATCACAAAAGGTACCACTATGTGCAAGGGGACACAGCCAGGCGGGTGGCAGGGGGACAGGCAGGGACATCCCGAGGCTCGGCGGCATGGTGGTGATGCACTCTCCTCTCTCCAGCTGTATAGACTCATGGTTTGAAGTGAACAGATCTTGCCCGGAGCATCCTTCTGATTGACCTGCCGGGCATGCTTGCTGACTTCTCTTTAAGGTGAGCCTGTGGCAGGCTGGTCAAATATCATTTATCCATGATGGGTTGAATCCTGGGCCAGGAAGGGAGGATGGGGTGGGATGGGGTAGCTGTGGCTCCTGCTCCTCACCTGGGATTGTCTTTCTCTGCCTTTGCAGGGCACCTTGCTATACCTGCTGTACCTCCTCTCCCTGTCCCCCCTGCCCCGTCTGGAGTTTTGGGCTGAATTTAAATTCCTCAAGAAGACAAAAATAAAACCCAGAAACTTGAATCCACTTGGGACAACGGCAAATTTTTTTATTTTATTTTATTATTTTTATTTGTTTTGTTGTTTTGGGGTTTTTTTGGTTGTTTTTTTTTTTTTTAATTTAAAAGATTTTAAAAAAAGAAACATCCAGGAGAAGACAGTGTGAGAAAAGCGGAGTGACCCGCTCTCCCGTCCACAGCCGCTGGTCACCAGGAGAGCTCTGCCCGCCAGGGATGCCCCGGGGACGCCCTCGGCCAAAACCCTGCCATGATGTTTGGCTTTTCTCCCCGAAACAAAGGGGAAAGCTGCTGGGGGACAGCCAGCCAAACGGAGCATGTGGCATTTCTCACCGGCAGCCCCCCCACCTCCCACCCGGACTTGCCCGGGGGCTCTGCTCGGTTTTTTGCACTGACTAAACGGGAATTTTCTCCTCTCTCCCGTCTCCCTTTTGGAGATCTCCACCCCATCCCCGGCAGCGTGAGATGGGGACTCTGCCCCACGCCGGGAGCGGGGCCACTGCTCCCCCCTGCTGAGCCGCGGGGGTCTGTCTTTCAAGTGTTTACAACGAGAAAAAAAAAAGAAAAAAAAGGAAAAAAAAAAGAAGAAAAAAAAAGATAAAACCAACAAAAAAAAAACCAAACCACAACTGAAGCTTCGTGTTGACTGGCGTGTTCTTCGATTTGAGCTTCCCTGCCCCGGTGATGTTTACAGACTGGTCACTCTTTAACTCAGCTATAACCACTCAGAGACTGGAGAGCCGCAGCATCCCCGCCACCCCTTCCCAATACCTGCCCCGCCGGGCTCCTCTTGCCAAAACCACCTCCCCTTGTTCTTTTCATCGCCTTTGAGTCAAGCCCTGTTGAGGAGGGTACAGGCGAAGGTCCCCAATGGCCCCCCAGCCGCCCCCGCCCATGGGGGTGGCTTCGCCAGAGGTGCCAAGACAGAATCGTTTCATGGCAGTGACCCCCCACCCAGAGCCCATCCCCGTCCCCTCCCGGCGCGGCGGGCGCATTTTTGTTGGTGAGACCTCCCCTGCCGGTGGCCGTGCCCCTGCGGGAAACCTTTCTGTATTTATATATTAAAAAAACCGGGGGAAAAAACTAAGAGTTCAAAGCTTGGGGGGAGCTTCCTTCATTAGTCAAGGTGTTTTGATATGGTATTAAAATAATGTTCAATAAAATATTCACTGTTATTTTATTTCACTGGCTTTCTTGATGAAGCGGGTGATGCCTGCAGGCTGCCGGTGCCCCACACCCATACCCCACCCCTGTGTCTGCCTTGGTGTGGGGATGGCTACAGCAGTGCTCAGCATGTCCCAGCCCTCCCGGCGCTGCACCACTGGCACCGCAGCTCTGGAAAATCAGCTAAAGTGGATCCCCCCAGGTTCCCCTGCCCTGTGGGTGTCTGCGTGTGCACTGCCTGGGACAGGAACCACCTTGGGGAGGGGCTGGGGTGTCCTGTC
>VZTL01013448.1:0-39843 GCA_013400535.1 Scopus umbretta
CCTGCCCGCAGCCCTGCCCGCAGGCCGGCCCCACCACGCCGCGGCCCATCTGCACCTTCTGCCTCGGCGACCAGCAGAAGCGGGTAAGGGCCGGCGGGCCGCCGTGCCTCTCCGGGCAGCCTTTTGCGGAGGGTTGGTTGTCCCTCTCCGCCGCGGGTCTGGGACTGTGCCGGCCGAGGGCTGTCCTCGGCCCCCCCCTAACCTGTGATTTTTACCCCTCGTACAGCACCGGGAAGGCGAGAAGCCGCTCTCCGGTCCGGCCTTAAGCGGGCACTGAATGGGCTGCGAATCTCGTGCGAGCCTCGCGCCGCTGCTCTGGGTAGCGTCGCCGCGCTCACGCTGCGTGTTTCCGCCTGAAGAAGAACAGCCGTCCCGAAAGAGTGACTTTTTACGCCTACGTACTTCGCCTCGCTTGGCGAGAGGTTTATTCGGGGCCTCTTCGCGCACGAACGCTGTTGCGGCGGGCGCACCTGGCGCGGCAGCTATTTTAGGGCGAGCAGTGTTAAACCTAAGCAGCCAAGCCCTGACCCTTGACGTCTCCTAAACCTGTGTCACACGATGAAACTTGAACTTCCAAACAGACAGCGTCTCCTGTCAGGGGAAGCTGTCACGAAGGCGTCGTGCCGTACGCCACCGTCAGCCCGGCTGGGGCTGCAGGCAGCGCTGCCGCCCACGCCTCCAGCTGCGCCCTAATTCTTGGGGTGGCTGGTGCCGGCAGCTGACGTGCTCGAGAGGTTTGCACGATGCTGGGAGATTATTTTAAGGCGTTCGCAGAACGCCGGGAAACTTCCAGGGACAGCGCCGCGGCTCGCTGCGCGCGCGGGCACGGCAGCACATCGACGCGGGACGCGGCCAGGGAAGCGGAGAAGCGCTGCGTAAGCGATGCTCTTTTCTTCTTAATGGTGCGAGTTGTGCCAGTCCTTTAAATAGCATGGGACGTTCCCAAATCTGTCTGGCAAGCACGGGGTGGGGAGGGTTTCCCAAGGGCTCTCTACATTTACCCATCACCCGGGTCATTCCCAAATGGTGCCTGCGCATCGCCGATGCCATCTATCTCCCCGCAGTTTATTGGCTTGTATACTTTTTCTTTTTTTTTAGAAGTTAAGTCTAGAAAGCAAATATGCACGTTATGTTTTCAGTTTTGGACATTAATGAAGCAGCAGGCTAAAATCTTAAACCCCAGGAATGGCGGACTTGAAAAAAAATGTGTAGCTAGTTTAATTCTGCAACGTTTTGTGTAGTTACTTCTAATATATTTAATTAGGCCTTAATTAATCTTGAACTTGATACTTTGGGAGGCACTCTGTATTCTTTAAGAGCCCGCTATCTGTACCACTCTGAGAAGTGCTGCAAAGAATACTTCTCTCTTTTTTTTTTTTCTTATTTGCCTTGCCTGATGCCATCTGTTCGGTTCTCCCGGCCAGCCTTGCTGCTTCAGCCAAACGGGGGGACTGAAGCAGCAGCGCTGTGTTGCTCACTTTACTTCCTGCACAGAATTTTCCTTCCTTCCCCTAAATAAGCGCAAAGCAAATTCTGGCATTTATTATGAAGAACTTAGCAAGATCGAGGTCTTGGGGTGTTGCTCACGCAACTTCAGGTTTTCAGTTTGCCATCTCCCCTCCCCGACACGCACTGACCACCTTTCCTTTACCACGATGAGGAAAAATCTGTTGCATCTACAGAACCTGCCGTAAACGTCTCCGTTAAAACCCTAATCAAAGAAAAACACCGAAGCAAAGTTCCAGCGATTCCACATCGTGTCGGTCTATTCACTTACGAAAAGCTACGTGCTGTATTTGCCTGGATTGAGAAGAGTTTTTTGTTTGTAAAAGGTTTCTATCATGATTTCTTTTTTTCTTTAATAGGAAACTTTAAATTGCTGCCAGATTACAATCTTTGTTTTGCTTTGGCATTGATTCGTGAAGCTGGAACTCTTTCATGTTTATACAGAGTGCTTTTTAATTTTTGTATTGTGTCGGCGTGTGTGTGCGTATGGATTTCTACAAACATGTCTTCCTGGCTTTTTTTTTTAAATGAATTTGAAAAAGTTTGTCTTCAAAAAAAATTATTTACTTTATAATTAAAGCTGATCTTAGACTTAAGCTCTACATTCTTACAAACACGTTAAACCAAAGCATCTGACCTGCTTTACAGAGAATTAATACTAATTATTCATTTAGCTGTATCACATTCAATATGATACCCTAAAATGGCAAAAAGATAATGCAATTTCAAACAATTTTAGGAAAATTTTGCATTGCGTATGCTCTGAATTTTGCAATTCATAAGACAGACAATAAAATTCATTATTTCAGGTTTTCAAAAGGTTGTGGTGTTATGGCAGTTTCAAGAGTTTTAAGAGTAGTTCTTGGCGAATGCAGCATGTTTGGTTATAATAGGATATCTCTATACTTACTTATTAAAGGAAACGCGTATAAAAAGGTGAGGTCCACCTTTGCATCTACAGTATTAGCTGAAAGCTCACACCTTGAAACTCTCGTGAATACTTTGCACAATTCTACAGGAATTTGATGTTCTCACTTTAAATGGGTTCTCATTTCCCTGGTTTTGTGTAACGTTTATACAAAATGCTTTTCAATGACAAAAGCAGGGGCAGGCTGTTACGACGTGGCCAGATCTCCTGTTTAATGTGGCTCAGTGTAGCATTAAATTCTTCTCTCTTTACTCAGGATAAACTGTTGAACTCAACTGGGCTTGACGATTTCAGTATAATGCTGAGGGTTTCAATTACTAAATAATATTGGAATTCCAGTGACACTGATTGATCGTGGCAGAAATTAGACCCCAGAGCACTGTGGCCCATATATTCATGGTATAGACATACCATATCTATGTAGAACAATTATGACAGTGATTTCTCTGAGGAACAGACCCCAAGCCTGCATTTGTACATGTGAACACTATTTAAATGGAGACAAATGGGAACAGATCCTTACCTTTGCTGAAGTTTATTTATAATGTAAAACTTCTCTACCCCCAGGAGCAAAAAAAAAAAGATGCAGGACTGAGCTGTTGCTGTGTAATGGGCTTTCTATAAACCTAGGGAAAAAGAATTTCATTTCTAGAGACACAGGTGAATTGAGTGCTCAGATTTCACATACAAGGAGCTCACTCATCATCAGGTATTTTACTGAATATTCACTGTATGACTTTGTGTGTCTTATCAGCTCTATTTTTTTAATCACTTGGTGCAGAGGCACTGTTCATGGCCTGCACAAATACATATTTATAAGCCAAAATTTTGAAACTTGGCTGTCTAAGAGCGAGTATCTTACTTGATGGTCAGGCATTGGAATGATGCAAGTTTTTCCAGAGATGCTAAGCACCCTTTTGTTCTGCTGAAGACACTGTTTTTTTCCATGTATTTGTAAGTGCATTCTGTTCTGTATGTGTGAACAGAGGCATGCCTAATGCCAACCCTATCTTTGTTTTCCTGTAAACACTTGGCTATTCAGTTTATATGATGCATGAATAAAGCAGAAACAGTGAGATACACACCATTTGATCTTAGATCCTATTAAAATGATTGTTAAAATATTCCAAGGGCAGTACTTTGTAAAAGTCATTGTACTCAGCCTGGTACATCACAGTATAAAAACAGCATCAAGCAAAACAAATAAATCATGTTGTTTGATTTTACTTGTTAAGTTTAAAGAAGTATTTGAACGTAGTACTTCGTTATTTATGAATTAATCAGAATGTAAGTCAAAGTACTTTTCATATGTTAGCTACTGTTTTCAGTTCTGTTCTACAAAATGGAAGTTTCCTTTCTAATATCTTCTTGGAAAATCTTCTTTACAGAAATCTGTATTTGTTTGCAAAATGTTTATATTTGCTAAAATAAACAGTATTTTTGTTACTAATTTAAACAATAAACTATGAACACTAAGGTGGTAGTTCTCTTTCATAGCCATCTCACTTAAGATACAAGTATTTAATCTTTTTCTTTACCTTTTTCACGTCTATCTATACAAGATTGCAGCAGCATGTATGTGTATGTATGTAGAAGCGTGGCCAGCAGGTCGAGAGAGGTGATTCTGCCCCTCCACTCTGCTCTGGTGAGACCTCACCTGGAGCACTGTGCCCGGCTCTGGAGGCCTCAGCACAGGACAGACATGGACCTGCTCAAGCAGGTTCAGAGGAGGGCCACAAAAATGCTCAGAGGGATGGAACACCTCTCCTGTGAGGAAAGGCTGAGAGAGGTGGGGTTGTTTGGCCTGGAGAAGAGACAGCTCCGGGGAGACCTTATTGCAGCCTTTCAGTACGTAAAGGGGGCCTATGGGAAAGATAGGGACAATCGTTTGAGCAGGGCCTGTTGCGATAGGACAAGGGGTAATGGCTGTAAGCTAAAAGAGGGTAGATTCAGGCTAGATATTAGGAAGACATTTTTTACAATGAGGGTGGTGAAACACTGGCACAGTTTGCCCAGAGAGGCGGTAGATGCCCCATCCCTGGAGACATTCCAGGTCAGGTTGGACGGGGCTCTGAGCAACCTGATCGAGCTGAAGATGTCCCTGCTTATTGCAGGGGGGTTGGACTAGATGACCTTTAAAGTTCCCTTCCAACCCAACCCATTCTATGATCCTATGTATGCGCGTACATACTACAGGGCTGCCAGAATGGTTGCGTAAGACCAGCAGCTTCTAAACCCTTAACCATGGACCAGCTATGTTTTGGAGGCAGCATTCTGACCCTATAAGGTCTCCCTCTCCTTAGCACTGAGAAAGTCATACTAAGTGTCTACACTAATACTTAAGGTTGAGCTATCCAGCCAACACAAAAGCCACTTAACCCCCTGTATCTTCGACTACGAAAGCTCGATGCATTGAGCTTCAGATTTCTAATATGGCACTTAAGATGCATCCTAGGTGCTTTCATGAAGTTGTAGGGCTTGATCTGCAGGCTACGCATCTCTCCTAGGCTGCTTGGTGCACATTGGCAGTAGAGGAGGAAAGCGGCTAAAAAGCCCAGAAAAAGGAACACCGGGGAGCTGGAGGGAGGGAAAAGATGGAGGAAGGATTTGAGGGAGAAGGGAAGAGGTTGATTTACCAGTGGAAGTTCAGCAGTTTCCAGCATCAGGCTGAACAAGCCAGTACATACACTAAAGAGCCCATAGTTTGAGCAGTCAGTGTCCTGTTTCCCCACAAGTAATTTTCTTTGAATGCTATGTGTTTGCAGCCAGAAGGATGCATGGTTCCTAAGGCAGCAAATAGGACATCGCTGCAAGAGGAAAAGCTTCTCAGTCAAGTAACTACATTAAAAGTCTGCCAAATTTACCCTTTGAAAAAACTTCCTAGTCGTCAAAATTATTCTCGTGGCCCTTTCTGAAAGGTAAATAGTGTATAATAAATATTTAATCATCATACTTAATCTTACATCGTCACATACTCCCCCATTATATATACTCCATGTGAGACTGTATGAGCCATTTCACAGAAGCCATCAAAACTTAAGCATAAAGTCCACTGAAAATTGGAGACACAAAAATCTTTGGTGCCACTGGTTACTAGATTCTTTAAAAATAGACATTCAACTTCCTTCCACAAAAAAAGCTGCTTTCTGTGTTTTGGCCTGTTGCACTGAAAGACACTAGACACTATGTTGAGAGACTCTCGCAAAAAAATATAAAACCTAAAACGCTGTCTAAATAACACTTTTCAAAAGCAAGTAGAAACATCTTGATTGATAGTAAAAGCTAGTCAATAATATAAGGCTGAGAAACAGTTTATATAAAATTAGCTAAAACAGACAGCATACTACCACAGCAAAAGATCTAGGGGATATATTATACCAGGAATCCTTTGAAGGTTGAAGAAAAGTGTTTCTAAAGAATCAACATGGGGATTGTGGGGAAAGAAGAGAAAATTATTACTGGGATAAAAAATACCGTAGAGATTTGTGAAAGCTAAGGAAAAAAAAAAAACAAAACCAAAACAACCCACTACTTAATAGTGAGAAGAACTGAACTGGCTGCTCTGAATACATTTCTTCGAAAACTTTTTCAAAATTTGGATATACGTACATAGCCAGGCAGCCTAGTGTCTTATTTCAAATGAAATCCTTTAGCCATTACAACGTAATACAGAGTTTCAGAAACCTTGAAGATTCATACCACTTTTGAAGTTGTACAGTAATGAATACAGGCTTCCCTCAGGAGAGGAAGGAGAAGGAGACGGCCTTGATAAAGCAGAGTAAATGGCAGCCCACCAAGGAGGACATTCTCTGTGCTGCCAAGAGAAATCCTGGTTCAAGTCCAGGTCAACACTTACCTTTAGGAATGCTCTAATCATTGTAACCCTCCCTCGTTCTCCTGCCAGGAGTTCATGCGAGGTGTATTTGGTGTCTATTTTGAGACTCCCACGCAGCCTCTGGTGAGAGGAAGGTATCTCAGATCTGCAAGAACTATGGTGCAACTGGGCATGAGCTGGGCAACCAAAGGGGTTCTTGGTGTTGTTCTAATGAGTATTTACATATTTATCATAACTTAGGAAACTAGAAAAGGTCCTCATGAATTGCCGTGCTTCAGTGAGGTACCTAAATTATGCCTAACTGAAAATCAGGATGTATGTATACATGTGTTGTCTCCAGCAGAAGGCCAAATTAAGGCAGTCCTTCCTCCAGCTTCTCTTTCCTGACCCCTCAGTTGTATCACTGGAACTTTTTGTGGACCCTTTCTGAAGCCAGATGAAGTAAATGACTTATGTTAAAAAAACAACAACAAAAACCAAACCAACAAACCAAACACACACACAGACACACACACACACAAAACCTCCAAACAAACCAAAACCACCAAAGAAATCTGGCTCTTGCAAGTATTTGACATCCTGATACAAGTGAACTGAGTCACCAAAGAAAGTGTCCCCTGTTGTGGTGCTAGATAAAATGTTCGTGTAACGAAACTTAAGATACCAGTTGCTTTAGAAAGGCCTTATCTTCTCTCATTCATTTACTACGTTCACATCACAGTAGTGTTGTGAGGTTTTAATTAAACATTTGGAAATTGCTATGGGTTCTTCCAAAGGAGAAGCCAATATAAATAAGACAATTACACGGAAATGGGTGATGAAATAAGTAAGTGATAAAAGTAATTCTACTTGTTATGGCATCTCTCTCCAACATCTGATTGTCTTTCCTTCACATTATTAAAATAAACCCTACTTTCCAAGCATATGTATGCAGATCATTTTTGAACGCAAAGATTACAGAAAAAAAGGTAATTCTTTCAAGAAAAGAATTGTGCTTGGCAGAAAGGGTAGGCATCTGTCAGGCCCAGATAAGATCAGACAGCTGTGCTCTATCCTGAAAGGGTGTTGTGAAGCTATGTTTTCCTAGGGAAATAACATCTTTGGTATGAAAAGCAGCAAAATGTAATGAAGTCTCTGAACAAATAAGTAGAGAAAACAGAAACTCTCAGAGCTCATTTTTATCTAAAATACCAACCCTATATCAGGAGAAAAAATGCAGGATGAGAGGAGGATAACATCTTTACCAAACAGTAAAAAATAAGAGGTGGGAGGATCATGTCAGTTTATATTCTCAATCAAATTAATCCTTTAGATTAGAATCCAAGGTAAGAGGCGACTTCAGCAGCAATAATCACTGCAGAGAGCCGTTAGGATAGTAAGAGGGCTGGGACACATGACACCTAGGACAGGCTGCAGGAAGAGAGGTGGTTAAAATGGAGAGGAGAGAGCAAGCTAGATGGAAACCTAACAGCAGTCTCGCAACAGCTAAAGGGGAAGGTGGAGCCAGGCTTTTCTGAGAGGCGCACAATGAAAGGACAAGCAGCAATAATCACAAGTTGCAATAAGGTTTTGGGGGGTTTTTTTTGACTTAAGAAAAAATGTTCCTCGCCACAAGCATGGTTAAGCACTGGAACAGGTTGTCCAGGGAGGCTGTGGAAGCCTCCTCCTTGGAGAGTTTCAGAATGTGACAGGGCAAGACCCTGAGCAGTCTGGTCTAATTCTGAAGTCAGCCTTGCACTGAAAATAGAAGATGTATTGAATAACTCAAGAGGTCCTTTTCAATCTATTTTTTTATATGATTCCATGAAATGATGAGCTTATGGTTCTCTGGAAAGGAAGGCTGTAGAACAGAATAATAAGAAAAACTTGAAAAATGCAATGACTTCACGGGAAAAATCTATACTTCTGGGCAGTGCCAGGACCTATTATTTCAGGTGAAAATGAGGGGCATCCAGGTATGCATATCAAGAGGAGAGTGAAAAAGGTTCCTGGAGAAAGGAGGAACTGAACATGGAGGACATGGAGGTGCTGGAGCGTGTCCAGAGAAGGGCAACGAAGCGGGTGAAGGGCCTGGAGAACAAGCCTTAGGAGGAGCGGCTGAGGGAGCTGGGGTTGTTTCCCCTGGAGAAGAGGAGGCTGAGGGGAGACCTGATCGCTCTCTACAACTTCCTGACAGGAGGGTGTGGTGAGGAGGGTGTTGGTCTCTTCTGCCATGTAACCAGCGATAGGACAAGGGGTAATGGCCTCAAGTTGTGCCAGGGGAGGTTTAGACTGAATATTAGGAAAAATTTCTTTACTGAAAGAGCAGTCAGACATTGGAACTGGCTGCTCAGAGAGGTGGTGGAGTGTCCCTGGAGGTATTCAAAAAAACCTGTAGATGTGGCACTTTGGGATGTGGTTTACTAGACATGGAGGTATTGGGTTGACGATTGGACTAGATGATCTCAGAAGGCTTTTCCAACCTTAATGATTCTATGCCTATAAAGTGTATTTCCAAAAACAGAAACAGTCAGAGGCAGGGCTCTATTTCTATCAGAAGTACCTCTCTGGTCTATTCTGGACTTGAATTAGTAAAAAGGCTTTAATGATTTGTTTGGATGATGGACTAAGATTTAAATTTACAGGTAATAGCTTTGGAGGGAAGGATTAGAATTAGAGATGAACTTAAACAGAAAACTAAAAAGTGAAGTGTTCTTAAAAAGATGCATTTCAATATAGATATACATAGTACTACACATGGAGAGGAATAATCTGCTGCACAAAGAGATGATGGAGAATGACAAGCAGAAAATGATTTTTGAGGTGTTGTGTGTCACAAACATGACAAGCTTTTGCAAGAAAATTAAACCTTACACAGGATGCACTGTTTTCTGCGATTATTAGAACTTCCCTGAGTTCTATCTGAAATGTCTGGCTGGGTAGAAAAATCTGTTAAAAATTGTAACCTAAAAGAATACTATGTGTAGAGAAATAGATAGTCTTAACTACAGTGTCTGTGCAAATGAAATGATGGAGGGGAACTCGAGATTGTGAACACCAAAGTAGGTAACAGTGACACAGGATATCTGTATCTTACTAACTAACAAAGGTCTACTGCAGATACCTGCCGTAGCATGAGAAGTTATGTCACCCTGAAATTTTCAAGGGTGAAGTTATGCCACCCTGAAATTTTCAAGGGTAACATTTAAAGAACATGTGGTGCCGCTGGTGATTGGAGCCTGAGTGTATGCTAAATACATGGATATACAGTAATTAGCGTATCAGAAATGCACGATGGAAATTTTAGCATCATGATAGGAGGTATAACAAACTGATTCAAGATACATACATGGGAAACAGGAGCCAGGCTGCAGGGTAGTAAGGTCCTACTGCGTGCTGTTTTGTTACCACTGCAACCGATTATTTTTATTTGCCACACTGCTCAAAGAAAACCTGAGTGGAAAAGATAGGCTTTAATAACAGGTGCTGTGAAAGATAAGAGCATAAGTGAGAGTTTCTGGCTGATGTAAGAGGCAGTCTCTGGAATGCTCAGTATCTATACTGGCTGGGTGCTAAGCACCAACCCCGGGCTAGCCGAGTGTAGGTCAGGACCACTGAGGCACCAGCAGCGGCCAGCAAGACAGACCCAAAGGCAAACAGCCAACAAAAGCAATCCACGACATTCCTGCACTGCACAAAATATAGCTGAATCCAGCTAGAGCCAGGATAAAAATCAAAGACTACTTTTCTGCTACATAAAGCATGTTACTGCTTATTTTAGCATCCGTAATGAGATGAAGCAGAAATAAAACGCGTGTTATGGTGTGCCTTTACATTCCAGCAAATGCCGTAACATTGCAGTGTACTTCATTACATGGGACAATCCATTGATTGGCGCATTTCAGCTGTCACTAATGTATTACAAATGAGCAGATCCTCGTCTGGGCAGAAAATATTTCTCACTGCCATCTTGGTGTGTTTGCCTATGCTCACGTGGCCCAGCTTTCCCCAGGATGGGAAATACATAGGAAAAATGACTGAACAAATCACTACTGTTAGGAAAGCACCACTGCTCTTGAATGTTTTAATTAAGCTGGTTAAAATGTTTAATTAGAACTACTTAAAAGGCCCATTCTCATTTCCATTATGGACTTTAAAGATCTTATGGCCTCAAAGAGTATAAAGGGGTCCAAAAGTAGCCGTAATGTAAATAAGAATTACTGACCTTATTTTCACTGGCATTATTTATAGTTAGTGATCTTCTTGTGGTGGCTTAATTATCATCTGTTTCTAAAAGGCTAATAATTTCACTCCATTACCCTCCAGATCTGGTTCTCTTTCATAACTAATTTAACAGGTGCCGAAAAAATAAAAAATAAAAAAAATAAAGAAAGCAAGCTTAAGAATCTAAGTCATGCAGAAAGTGAAGGCTGTTAAAAGACAAGGTTGGGCGATTCCTGCACCAGGGATTTGGAGTTTGTTGCCCACCGCCTCCATCTGCTGAAAGTTACTGCCTGTACCAGCAGAAACGGATAAATCTTGGACATACCACCATTCCTGGACTGATACAATAGCTTAAACTAGATCAGTAACAGTTTCAAAGGACACATTAGACTGCTAGTTGTGATGGTTGAAGGTCCAGCTACTTTTGCCAGCTCTGCTAGCCACTTGCTAACCTCTGCCACAGGAAAGGACATACATCTGGGGCAACAGCTCCTAAAACTGTACAGTCAGGAACTGCTGGAACTTACCTGTCAATACCCGAATCCATTTGAATTTCAACAAGACTTGGGTCTTTGAAAATGAAATTGAGGTTTTACGGAAAAAAATTGCCAGTATTCAGATGCTGATTAAAAATGACAATGTGTACAAAGATATGACATCTACATACATCCTAACATCCTTCTGTGGATGTACTTCTAGACCGACCGTTACTGGAACTGCACTAAAATTGACCAGCGTTGAAATGAGCAGGAACTTTGCACATTCCAAACTGAGAAACCGATCATACTAATGCAGAATAATTTATATGTAATTTATATACAATCATTTATATGAACAGCATGTACGACCTCTACGTGGTTGCTACCAGGTTACTGCCATAAAGACACTGCTGGAGGTATACTCTGTCCTTGCTGAACAGGGCAAACCATGCAGCCAGGTCGCAGAGAGGAGGAGTCAAGGAAACAACATGCTCTGCTCAGTATGTTTGTTCCTTTTTATAGCCTGAAGACGTAGAATTGAAACACACATTTCAGGAACTTAGCTCAAACCAGCATGTTCTGCAGTCTCCACCGAGAGGGTCCCTGAACACGCAACTGCTGTTCCATAACCGAATGTCAGCAGAGCAGCTGAGCGATCTACAGGCCTGGAAGCAAAAGGGAGAGCTCAGTGCCAACGGGGGCGGGAAAAATAACAAAACACCCTTCTGTGTGGCAACTTGATGGCATACGGTACATGGTCTGAGCTCTCTTGTGAATCCCTGACAAGTCAATCTGCTATGCAGAACTGGAATATTACCTCAGATAACGACCAAGTCCCGATTTTTTTCAGCATCGGTACTCTATTATGTTCCCATTTTAGGCAGAAATGAAGCCTGCAGCTCAGTTAAGGATAGGTTTCAGTTTCTAATAACTCTGTGTCACCTTGGAAAATTAAAATAGTATCTCTTGTTGTGATTGTATGTGAAAGTATAGCTAAAACAAATTTCATGGCACTGATGGAGTGTTGTGTTCACTAAACTTTAGAATCCCATTATGGATCTTCCTATATTGGTGTTTGAGTATGCTGCACGGTGAGTAAGAGAAATCAGATTTCAGGTGCTTACAAGCATGACAAATAGGCACTGAAGTGGCCTTGAGCACTGTGATGTAGTAACGGAGAAGAAATTGAAGCATTCAATATTCTGAGGCGCTTGAGCCCTCTGCAGATGGCTCTTGGACACTTGTTAGTAATCCAGCAAAGAAAAAAATGCCTCCAGTTTTGTTGGGGTTTGTTTTGGTTTTTACACTGGAAAAATAAATAATTTTAATGCATGCAATATCTTGTGAATAATAATAATAATATAGACACTAACTTGCAGCTATTGCTTTAGGTATTCCTTTCTAAATGAAATTAATGCAAGATTTCGCAAGTCCCTTGTACAGTAACAAACCTCCAATTTCATGAGGTTACCGTACATTCCTGTGTTAATTAGGAGCTTTGTGGAATTTAATTCAAGGTTGCTGACAGAAAGGCTTGTGATCGGGAGTATTTTAGACTTGTGACTGACAGGAACAGCAGTGCTACAGTCTATTGCCTTAGTTGGACGGTGCATTCTGCTCATCCTCATAGCCCAACATTTCATTAAATAAGCCGGTGCTTAATAACTCATTAAAAATGTACATATATTTGTACACGTTCATCTTTGTGTAAGTCTGCATTTTATAATTGGATGTGTAATTAAAATGCAGAAATCACAGTATATGCTTTTACGTTTGTGCCTGTTTCCATCTGGCAGGTAGACCTGTGGAAAGAAAAGCATTCATAGATGAATAGATGACCTGAAAATATTTATATATTATATCATCCATTTAGACATTCACTGTCAGTGAATGAACACAATATCAGCAGGTATCTGATAATTAGGTGCCATTAGCACATGCATAAAGATAAATTTTAATCTGTTCCACTGCAGTGAAACTATGGAGGTTTAATATTTTTAACTTAAGAGCTTCTCTGGTTTAGCTTTTCATATAGATGGAGGTGTTACAATTCTGAAATAAAGTTTAATGTTAAAATAAGTCCCAAAAGATTAGAATAGCAATACTTCCTCTAAAGATTGTCAGCCACTTGTGAGTCATAGCAAAAATTTGTGACTTCTTAATACAAACTTCCCTAGCCTTCCAGCAAGAATAATTCTGTATCTTTAAATAAAATTAACTTAAATTATCTGGTTTGTAGGTCCGATCAAATGTGTAGAGCACATAACAGATTAGAACAACAAATTGGCTATTACTCAGTAATACACACAGGTGTGACCCTGCAAAGGTCAATAGCCAAACACTTTGCTCAAGTATGGAAAGTTAAAAATAGACTGTGCAAGTGTAGTTTCTATAAATTGATGATGTACAGTTGTGTTCGAAGGGCAGTAAGAGTGAAAAAGTGTATTTAAGTACCTAAAATTGAATTGACCCGTACATGAGAAAAATATGAAATATGAACAACCCAGCAGTTTTATGAAAGAAATGAAGTGGTACTTTGTAAGATTATTAGAATTTCTATTGATTTTGTGAGTAATTGTGTCCTTGATTATTTCATCTGTCTTTCCACACATTCAGTCATCCCCCCAAAATGAAATTTAATTATTGTTTAAACAGAATCTGAGCACATCCTCAAGCACAATAATATAACTCCCGATAGCACAACGATTCAGTAGCTCCCTGCAGCAGTACACAGAATCCATCCAAAATGAGATTGTGTCCCAGCGTGCTGCAAAACTACACTTTGCTGGCTCTCCTCATGTTATCAGACAAAGCCAAGTCAGCTTTGATGATCCCAGCTCAGGGATGAAATCAAGTAACTGTTCCTTGAATTCCTGTTTCTCGCTTAAAACCAACACTCACATACCTACAGTGCTTTACGACCAAGCCTACAGACCGTACAAGGGCAGTGATTCCCCGCTGATGGCCAGCCTGATGGACATCTCCTTCAGGAGCACAGAAGGAGGAAGGAGGACCGTGTTCCTCCTCACCCAGGAAGAACAGAATTAAACTGATAAAAGGATAGCACGTAGAGGATCATCGGGTTGGTAGCAGCCAGGACACCCCGATACTGCAGGGTTTGTGTAATGCAGGTCACAACACTGAGTAAATATTTCAGACTGGCTGAAGACTCAAGCAGGTATCTCAGCACCAGTTACATCTGGATCTGGGCCAAAGTGGTAAAATGGACTTTATGTTGAGCTCTTCTTCACACCTCCTTTCAATGGAAGAAGTGTTATTTGAAATTTAACATCAGTGTTAATACAACAAAACGCCATATCCAACCATGACATTTCTGTAAAGGTTGCAGAATCACAAACAAAATCTGGACTCAGGAGCTGCCTGTCATCTATGCCAGTCGTGGAGGCCAACGTAGAAGACAGATTTAAAATTGCATGATGTGGAGTCTTTAAAATGTACATCAAAAAATGAATGTATACAGACTGGATTCATCGCTAATTTTATAAGTACATCTTGTCACATTTTTCTTGCAGCTTAACCTTTTGAAAATACTAGCTATTACTGGGCCAAAAACATCTTTTAGGTTTAGAAGGCTTTTAAATTCAAAATATACTTGGGTCTTCTGTTTCAAGTAAAGATTAAAAGCTAGTAAAAAAGAGTTCCACACTGAGCTAAAACCACCCCAGAATGGTGTTATAAATATGCAGAGGCTACAGGGAATAAAAACAAAAAAAGACCATTCAGCAAAGAAAGCTGCTTCCTTTTCAGGATCAAATGTGATCTCAAGATCCAAAAGAAAAAGGTGAAAACTATCAAAAACCACACAGAATGAGAACCTGCAGCAAAATTTAGAACAGAAGTATTCTTCAGCAATATGTAAGAGAACAAGGAAATAAGCATCAGGGATGCAATAAACTGTGGTCAGGCATAAATTAAAGCTAATCATTATACCTGTGACTAAAAACTCTAAAACTGATATTTAGATTGTCTATTAGTTCCTGCCTCTACATCATATAGGACAGCTATGTTCCCAGTTTAGGCTTCTAGATTGAGACATCCAAGTTAGTCTCTGTGAATACTTACCAAGATGACGGCTCTCAAGCTTTCAGTAGACATGAGACAACTAACTGCAATGAGATTGAGGAATGGATGTCACCGAATCCAAAGTAAACATAAAGCTTGGTGTTCTCAAGTTGAATACGTCCAATAGTCATCATTAATAAAGTCTGATAGCATGATTTGTCTAATAAATGTAAAAAATTCAGGCTTGAAAAGAGAAAATACAGTGTGCGTGAATGTTTTAAAAGGTTGGATGGAACAACTTGGGAACGACAAATTCATTCATCTGACCTCAATAGCACATGAGTCTTTAGAACACACTTTGGAGGATTTTATTCCATGCAAATAAGTGGAAACAAAAATAACGGTCCTGTACACTGACCAAAATAGCTTTTGCCACGCTTGTATACCTTCTCAAGAGAGAAAATAGAAAAGAAAAAAAAAAGAAAACCAGAACAAGACTCTACACCTATTTGTAGGCAAAGGAGCATACGCAAGGCAAACACAGAGCCATCATGTTTTCTGTAATATTCCACATGCAGCTGTGAATTCTCGCATTAATGCCAGTTAATCTGCAGAGCTATGCAGTGACGAAGGGAGTGTTGGCCACGGTACTGGAGCTATCTACTACTCTTCAAACACTGTAAGTGAATCCTTCACATCCTCCTGGACTCTACCAGAACTGAGCAGATGGAGCCTCACTAAGCTGCTCATTCAAACACAAATGCATAACAAAGCAATAAACATTAAGGGTTTAACATGGTACCAAAGCAGAGGAACAGGAGTAGTTTTACTGAAAGTGCTTCTCACTTAAACCTTTCGGTGGTGCTTCTAGTAGAGTGAAGAGTTCATGGCTTAAACCAGGACTAGCGGCACACAATTAAATCTAAGTAAATCTGGTCTACATTAAAAAACAATAAAATGAAAACCAAAGAAAAGACCCTGTGCAACAGCACAGTCTGACTCGGCTTTTATGCGATGCATCAAGCTCAAGCAGTGCTGCAGTTTTCTGAGTTTTTGCATTTTTGCAATTAAGGCAGAACTTATTCCTTACAACCTGCACTAAGAGGATGCCTTTCAGCTTGCTTTTGGGGTTTTTTTGAAAGGCCTGACACTTTTCTCTTTCATTCCTACTCCAGCTGAAATTTGGACTTTTTTTTTTTTCCCTTTCCAGCAGTCAAAGCTTTAGAGAACAAATAAAATGAGGATGAAAAAATCTATCCTGCTCAGCTTTTTAATTTAAAGATTTTTGTGCTCTCATTTTCTTTATTTTTTTTAAATTCCTTGAAATCTTAGGGCCACTAGAAAATGCACCATTTAAGTATCTCTTTTTTTTTTTCTGAAACCACAGCAGAAAGCATCCATCCCTTTGGGATAAACAAGCTGAGAGAAGACTTTCTTTTGTTCTCTTTGCCATGACTGAAGCGAAATTGCTTGCACGACTGGATTCTAACTTCATTTTAAAGGGGTTTTCTTAATAAATGGAAAATAGGAGTCAGACTACATAGAAAGATAGATAGAGGCAGAAAAGGAGGAGAGATCCACAAGAAGAATAAACTTCAAAAGAGTTTTCTCCTACTTTGTGGATATCATATTCTAATTCTGACATACACTTCCCTCCTCATAGAGTAATTCTGACTGCAAACTTTTTCATATCAGCTCTTCTGAGTTTAAGAATATTTTCATGTAATTCATGATCTTGTGCATTCCAGCCCCTTACACCCTGAGGACTATATTAGTAGCAACACAGTTAGGCAAGGAAGAGCATGTGAAATGGAGTCTTAATTCTGAATTCCCTGACCAATCTTGTTGTTCAAATAGAAATAAAGAGTATGGAAGAAAACCAAACAGGAGAAGGAGAACACAGTTTTCGGTGCTTATTCAAAGGATAACGATGTCCTAAGGGAACCAATAAAAGAAAATGAAATTGTACAAAGGACACCTCCAGTACATCTAGTAAATCTTGTAGGAAAACACAACAACAAAAATCAATAATAAAAAACTATTCGCAAGGATTCTAAATAAAGCAAGCTAGGACAAGCCCTTTTGAAATGCTTACACTGTAAGCTGAGTTCTAAGACTTCAAAATCATTATTCATAATCCAGGTTGAAATTCAATAAAGATATTTACCCAGTGTTTACCTCTTCTTTTATGCAACCTGAGTTTATATAAACTACCAGGGAAAGAGAAAACATGGCAAACCACTTCAGCACAGTACACACCACGTGCAGTTTCTGCTCAAAACAAATTTTGCATTTTCCCGAAAGATGCATGCATGTTTAAGGAAGGCGGTCCATGTGCTGTTTTGCTCCATTTGCATAGATGATTACTCCTGTTAAAGCTTGTCGATTTTTATGTAAGAGGAGCAGCAAAACAAAAGCATGAGTTCAGAACAACAAAGTAGCATCCTGCACCGCTTCACAAATACACCAACTACGCAAAGTGCAAGAGTATTCCAAAATCAGCTTGACTATTCTACATAGCAGGCAGAACAGTGTGTTGTTTATATTCTACTCATTTAAAAGGAATAATCAGATTTTCATCAAATTATTACTACAATTATCTGTTTCTATTGACACTAAGCACAATAAAAATAGAGTCTAAATGGGTTTTGTCTAAGTTTGGAAGGAGCAGGGGGGGAAGTCACAGAGTGAGCTGGAATGATGCTTGACAGAATGGCAAGAATGAATCTTCAGATGCGCTATAAAACACGTGTATAAGAAACCCCAGAAAACACACATACTACTAGCCCAATACTTGGACGCATAAAACCCCCTTATATTCAATAGTGACCACAATACATCTCTCTCTGTTTTAAGAGACAAGTTCCTGCATACTTATGCAGTGCTCTGAACTCGGCAAAGTTTTTTCATTGAATTGTTTTGAGTAAGACCTGCGCACTTTGGCAATAACTTATGTTTTCAGGTAATCCAAAATTCATCTTAAAGTTCAAAGATTCAAAGAGAATTCATACGTAAAGTATTGGCATTTCAAGTGGCTGACTCTTAATCTGTCAAATGATATATCTTTAAAAATACAGCAAAAGCCTGGTTTTAGAATATTTAAGGTCTGGTCATGCATTCCAGTTTATCAATACTAATGAAGCTTGGCAAACATAGAGGCTGTGGTTGAAGTTCATATTAATATAGCACAAGGTCCCAAGGAAGACTTTCTGTCTCACTAAAAGCTTTTTTAAAGATTTAACTAGAAAAATGCTAATGATACTGTAAGATTTCTCTGCCCTGGACCCACATTTACCCTGGAAGAGTTTCCCGCACATTGTCACAGTTATTAAAAATGAATGCAAATACAAAATATACAACGAAAAGTCCTTTTTCAGTACTACAATAAGCATGGCATTTACATTTCAGGAACTGCTGAATGATGACAAGGATAACTCTGAAATTATTTACTGCAATTAGACTTTGTGCCACTAAAATAACTCTTACTCTAAAATATGCAACACTAAAGGAAAGTACAGGAAAGGTCGAAGGAAAAAGCCCTTGGTACTTATTCTTAGTGCATCATATTTTATAACTTAAAGACTAGCTGTATCCAAGTCTCAGAACATTTAATACTTACATTTCCACCTTCTATTTTTCCCTTGAGGTGTGCTTTATCACATGGGTGCGCAACTGAGTAGGGATGGTCTGACTGACCTCTCCCTTCTCTTAAAAGTCCAAGATTAATTCCCACTTACTATAAATGATCAAAGTTTTATGGACTAATGACAGTTTAAAATACTTTTTTTCCACTTTTACTGCAATCCTGTCATTAAGACTAACAATCTAAAGTAGCTAAGAGAATGAGTAAGCAAGATGATTTACACAGATGATAGTGCAATGGTAAGAAGTGGGGAAAGATTCGTTGAAATTTTTTGTAGCTGAACCATTAAAAAGATTTACACCAAGGTCTTTAAGTGAGAAGAGAGCATTGCCAAAGAGGTCTGGCAAGCTCTTCTATCAATAAAATACCCTGCCCCATAAATTTAGCCAAATCCTCAGCTTAAAACCTGATTAAAAGCTAGAAGGAACTCGCTTTGTTACCAGGGATAGCCCACCAACCCAGTATCCAAACAGACTGCCTATAAAAATCAGACAGGATAGCAACACTTTTATAAAATCTTCACCACCGTTGCATCTCCTATACTTTTCCATGAGGCCATGTACAAAAATTGAGGCAATATTTAGCATGAGAGAGCACAGGTTCTATATACAGGACAAAGTTGTGTTGAAATTATTCAGGGCTGGGCACAGCATTAAACCTTGTATGTTTCTGTACCTGGCTGATCTGTACCTTACAGCCTGACTTACAAAAATCTTGCCGTACAGAAGACTCATAAAATCTGTATGTATCCTTACAAGGCTTTTGGTTTTAACTTCTTTCAGAATGTTCTTTAGTTAGAGGTTAATTTAGAACAAGCTTGCATCTTTTTCATATCTCACCTCCTACCACTTTTGTTCATTAGAGAGAGCCTCAGGAGGTAGTAATCAGATCTGGATTCAGGTGTAGGGCAGGTTCAGAGTCAAGTCTTGATTTTATGACTGTACCAAAACACACATTTGGAATTTGAAAGCAGCTGTATTTGATACGGTTCGCAACAAAATTGCAAGACAAAACAACAGAAAGGAAATAGGAGGTTGTCTGTTGCTCATTATATCAGAACATTATTATTTGTTTGATGCTAAAAATGGGCTTAAGGTTGTAAAACACAAGTGTTTTGACAGTCCTTGCTTCAAGATCAGCTGTTCGTGACATTTCCATCAACTTGGATTGCAGCCCATCCAGATCTAGAAAACAGGTGCCATCCAGTTTTGGACTTCACACAAAATCAGAAGAGTAGGTAGGGATAGACACTCATACACACTCACCCTCACCCTGAAACTCCGAATAAAGTGACAAACTTTATACAGGGTACTCCAACAGCCACATTCTGGTAGGAAAAAAAGCAAGGAGCCAAAGTGGTGGACAAGGTCCTGTTGGTTGCTTGGTCTTTCTGTGCCACAGTAGTTCACAGATCTCTGTCTCAGGGCAGCAGGTTGCCACCGTTTAGACATCCCTGAGCCAAATTCTTTAACCCCCAAGCAGAAATATGCAGAAAGAAATCCACAGGGATGGTAGCCAGGTTAGCTGCTGACCACTGCATACATCCTGTGCAATTTTACTCTGCAAGCTGATTCAGGATAATTGATCCATCATAGTAGCCTTCAGTTTTTACAGAAATGTATAATAAGCAGCTGAATATCATACAGGAATTGTTGTGCTCCTTTAGCCAAACAAAGATGGAAGAGAAAGACACCAAAAAAGGAGGGAAACCCCCACGCTCCCCCTGGCTCCATAACCAACGCCACCCTTTTCAGATCATTGCTGCTATTTGGCAGTCTATAGGCAGGCAGAAATGCCAGGGAATTACAACCATTCTGGTTACACAAAGGTTACAAACACTGCGGGCAGCATTTACATATACGACCTTGGAAGGAGGCAGATCCCACTCTTCTTTCTGCTCTGCCTTTCCTCAACCGACCTTTGAGCACTTTGACAACCAGCTTCCAATCCTCCAGCTTTTGCCCAGGTCTTGGACTACACAGTGGTCAGTATCAACACCCAGCTGTAAATTAGTGTCACAAAATCCAGTTATCAGCACAGTAAAATAATACAAAAAATTCATAGGGAGCCAACACTGCATCAAAGGAAAGTCAGCCTACAAGTCTTATTGTCAGTCTTCCGTCTTCATCGCAGAATAAAGCCCTCTATCCAAACAAACATTACCTATTACTCTCTAAAATACATTTAGTGTGTCTGGTGGTATTCTGAATGAGATAGGCAAAAATAACTGGAGATTTCTTATGAAAGTGCTTGCCAATTTTTTCCTCATTTTTTGGTCAGAATTCTAAGTTTCAGCAAATAAACTCACTATTTCAAATCATAAGAGAACCTGTCCCAGCATTACATGTGTTCATGCAAAAAACATGCGTTCACATGTGCATAAGGAAGACTCTAAAGACAGGGATATCTGGGAAACAAGAAACAGGACAGAATGTGAACTTCATGATGACAAAGTTTTAACTGAACACAGAGATTTTAAACTATTTTAGGAAAATGTTTGTTTCACATTCATCAAAAAAGCCATTAATCAACCATCAACAAGGTGGACGAATCAGGCAAAGCTGGGAAATGGGAGAAGATGACTTAGGGAACCAGAGGATGCGATGTTTGGGAGGACATGATGGGAAACAAGTGAAGGCACAGTTTGTGCACATTCAGATAGATAAGCTCCCAGTACTGGGAACAAGGGCTCACATGAGATGCTTTGGACTGCTTATGCCATTTCGCTCCTTAAAAGTCAAGACTTGTTTCAAAAAGCTAAGAGACTCTAGATGTTTCAGCAGGTTGGAGAGGGGTACCTCTTCTGCAAATGGAAATACATCAACTCACTAATGGCAGTTGGTAGGCTTGGTCATAAGCAGAATGATTACGATCAAGTTGTCAGGATTTTTGTACAGGTTCCTTTTTCATGGAATGAAGGAAGAATTGCATATATGTCTTCATTCATGTACAAAATACTTCGGAAAATTTAGCAGGCAACTTTGATAGAAACACAGTATCATTTCCCCCCGCCTCCCCTCTTAGCGTGTTGTATGGCAATCTGGGAAACCAAACCAGATCATGCATTGAAAAACAGTTTTCAGAACAATTCATTAAAAGCACTGAAGAATGCTCGTTGCTTACATATTCTCCCCAGATGATGTGTTGACTGCACATATACAAGCCCTCATTCCTTACAGACCTGGTCCCAAGAGATTGAGCGCGAGAGTTAAAAGTGGTAAGACACATTACTCATTCAAGTATGTGAAGTTAGATAGGTTCAGAGGGGATTAAAAATGTCATTTTCGCTACTGAATTTCTTTCATGCCACGTACTGTTTACTGCACACGCTCACACAACATTCCCCTTTGGCTGCACAATCATTGGCTTTCAGATTTGTAGAACCATTTCAAATCTCAAGTATTTTACTTGAGGGAAATGCCATGTATTTCTCTTGTTTTCAATGTGTTGGGAAAGAGATGAAACTTATTCTTAAAGAAATGGTTTATCCTCTCCCACATTTTCCCTCTAATGTGAAATACAATGTGTACATACTGCATATTGATGACTTCCCTACTACTGTGATTTCTAGCACTTGTTTCACTCATTTTCATTGCAATTTTTTTATTCTGAACAATATTTTTTTTGCTCGACTTTGTCTTTCAATTACTGGATTGCCTTCTACAGCGTATCAATTTAAAGAAAAAGTTATGAAACAAATTTGATAGTATCTGCCAGTATTTTTTCCAGAGTACCTATGGTGCCTTTTGCCAGTAGATGGCAGCATGTTGCTGCTTAGCTCGTACAGCCTCCGTGCAAAATGCCTACAGGGGAAACAAACTTTCAGACAGAAACAACTCGGTCTTTGTAAACCCACATTCCTATATATTCTCTCACAGCAAAATACTGTAGTCATGTCTCTTCGAACCCCTTCAGGGGCTGAGTCAAAGAGTGAAGTTCTCCTTGATTCTTGGTTTGGTTTTGGTTTTTGGTCGTGGGTTTTTTGTTGTTTGGGCTTTTTTCCCAAAAAACTAATGTTTCTCAGAAATTAAAAGATTTCTGGAAAGCAGAGATAAGCTGGATGAAGTCCCTTGGTACAGACACTCGGAAAAGTGTGTAAATTTGGAATTCCAGCCCTGTTCAGGACATCGCTTCTAGCAACAAAACCAGCTCTTCTGTCCCTGCCTCTTCAAGAATTCTTGACCACATAAGATATTTTCCTGATATCAAACAATATACACACATACGTAAGTTTCTCCCTTTCCTACCTGTATAAAAGGCAGCAGCATTACATTGATGAGTATATGCCCAACAAATTTAAAATAATCAATTCCCAAATTTTACTACTCTCTTAAGTGCTTTCCATATGATAATTTTACTACAAACAAAACCCAAGTAAGTAGCATGTACAGATTTCAGTCATTCTAAATTCCCAATCCTTTGCATTTTCAAAAACAAAATGGGCTTGAGATACTGAGCACTGCTATTTGCACTTGCAATCTATGGTTTGCTTCTCTGAGTAAGCAATTATATTAAATGCTGTGGGCAATGTAACAAAAGTGCATTTTTCTCCCCCTTGTACGCAAGGCTTATTTCAATTCATGTGATGTGGCTCTTTCAGGTTAGCAAGTTTAGGGTGTATTTATAACAGAGTTTTCACAGTGCATAGCAGCCTTCTCTCCCCTTACCTCTATTAACAGAGCCTGGATATATCCTTTTCGCTTTCTGAGAGTATAGCAGCTTAACAGTATATTTGACTGGTAATTTTATAAAAGTTCAAAGAATCAACAACCAGCTCATGCATCCCCTGTGTCATGTTGATCCTAGACCAGAATGACTTGGTCGTTTCAAAATACATGTTAAGGAAACAAGGATCTATTTTGGATTGTGTGTTTTCTTCTTACCTGAAATGATCTTCTTCTGTCCCTCAGAAGTAGCAATAATTCCACTTTTTCCACGTTGCAAGAAGCAGCTGCTTCAGCACTGTAGTGAAAGAAAGCCCTTCTGTCAAACAATGTAGTGCTTTTATATTACAACATATCACAGACACAATTGATCTTAATAAAGCAAGGCCTCAGGAGGGCCTTCTAACATATAGAAAAGCATATAGATTTTTTTTAAAGCAGCAAGTCCATTTGGTTTGAGCTTGTAAAGGGTAGTTTGCATGGCTCCCCTGCCAGAGGTACGATAGCCGGAGTGCGCAGCACTGATGGAAACGCTGGCTGTGAAGCCTATGCTCCTGGTGGGCTCATGCGCTAGAGCCACAGGGTCCGCCAAGCCTCTGAGGTCTGGGCACCCAGACTGGGGCCTCTCCCTACCCAGCTCCTGCTGCCCCAGGACTCAGCGCCCGTCAGGAGCAGCATGTGCTCCGCCAAGCTTCTCCTTGTGGCTCACTTGGATTATTTAGGCTCTAGAAGTCCATCTGTCAGGGAGCAGAAGTTGAGACCAGCTGCTCATTCATGGAGAGCATCACCATGCAATTATTGCCATAGACTATCTCACAAAGTCCAAATTTCCATATGCCTTTGAAATTCAGTGTACTTTGAGCTGAAATAGATGAACTGCGAAGAAAGATGTAAAAATCCGTTGTACTGCTAAGTAGTATTAATGGAGTACAATGATGATGGATTTAAAGACCCCCAAGGTAATAACAGTGTAAATGGTAACAATTATAGTGATGAACGGTCAAAAATATCTGCATCAACGTAACCCCGTAAACACAGGCAAACAGATTTTCCACGTCACCAGCTTCTAACTCTGCTCTAATATAGCCTACCTGCAACTACCGCTTCCCAGTTTCTGGGCATACCTCATATTCAGCATGGCAACTGGTGACACGATTCTTTATCGCTTTGAAAAATACTCTTCTCACCCTCTGATATCTTTTTTATGTCCTCTTGTTCCTTATTACCTTACCATTAATCTCTGTTTCCTCCCTGACTTCTCTTTCCCAGTGTTTTCTTCCCTATTTCTTCAGGTCTTAGTAAGTTTGATGTATCACAATATTGGAGGGATCTTCTCTGAAGTAGCATTTAACGAAGATAAGGTTAAAAGAGGGCTAACAGGATCTAATGTCATTATATATTTAAATACTGCTAATAGTGCATGGGCAGACACGCCAGAATTCACCAGCTGTCCCTAAAGGTACAAGCCAGCTTTCTGTCTCCTCGCATTATAGCCCAGTTTAGCCTCTGTTGTAACATATCTCGGCACAAGAAGATTATAAAATCTGCTCCACTGGAACTGGAGCTCTAATTTATCTGCTTTCAGGAATACATTGTTCTGTAGAGTTAGAAATGTAAAGATTACATTGTGTTATAGATAGCTAACACAGCAGAAGTTTAATAGAATTATAATATTTGTTAAAGGAGAGTGGATGAGCTTGCGTAACAGAAGATACCTGTCTATATAGATAGATGTAAGTATATATGCATATAATAATATACATATAAAAATAACATTTTATATATGGATGAACTATGATACCATAAGAAATAAGCAGTATTTGGCTTAAATTTGAGTCGTGGATGGGAAATAGTTCTGGACATAGAAACATGCAAGAAATGAAGCCACAATTTAGCAGAGGCAAGAAGATAATTGTGCTGCCTCCAGCTAATAGAACAGCCATTGAGTTGCAGCTAATAATATCTGATCTAGACAGTTTCAAATGCTTAGGTTAATTGGCACCTAAATGCAGTTAGAAAACAACAGATCAAAATTTATGAGGAGCCACATTCTCACTCCCTGCCCCCACTATTAGGAAGAAAAATAGAGTCTACATATCAGAAGGAGAATGAATTGCTAGCAAGTGTGCGGATGCAAAGAATCTGGATACTTAATTTTAGCTATGTTCATCTGGGTGTGCAACTTCTAGTGTTTGCCTTTGGCTTTGCCAGGCTACCACATGTACCATTTTTATTGATTGATTCAGTGTCTGAAAAGGATTTAGTCTTGTCTTGGACACTCATCTGGGACAAAATGCTCTCTGGCAGCCTGCTGAGCCTGGATCTTCCAGTCTTCCTTCAGACCATCAGCAAAAGCAGCTTTACATCGTAAAAAAGTTCTCTGAAATTCTTCTCAGACAAGCTGGTATTTCGTTAAGGCTTTTTTCACCCAAAGGAGATTATGTGACTGCTCGCTTACAAGCATCCTTCAGCAAGCATGTCAACCATGTCCTTATAATTTGCCTAGGTTAATAACATACACGGGGTACCACATCTTCAGCAAGCTTCCACAGCTGTGCCAAATACCGTCAGTGGAAGATTGCGACAATGCAGCAGGCCTCAGTTCAGCAATCCAGCCAGATTCAGTAGTGAGTTCTGTTCTGATGAAGTCTCCGTTACAGCCACAGAAGCCCCTGGCAACAACTAACTTTGGCACTTTTTTGGGAATCTGGTTTATGTGGCTGGCTGCTGAAAGCAGAAACATATTTCACACTTTATGCAATACATAACCAGCACCACCCCAGCTAAGAGTTTAAAACTGCACTGCTCCACATTAAGAAGAAAACGCTTCACTCTTGTCTTTAATCCTTCATAATTTTAACATTAAATAAAATGTCTCAGATTTCATCTGGTCTTTCATAGAGTGTTTTCTAATATTGCCTGCATTAGGCAGCCCTTGTCCTTATGTAAGTTCCTGTACCTACAAAACTATTTCACCTAACTGTTTACAAAACAACTGCTCAGTTCCGACACTGGCAGAAAAGTTTCAGATAAAGTATCTGTCCCTCTCGTTCTTTCCTTGCATGCACCAATGCTTTGGAAATGAAGCCAAGTCACACAAATCAGACCTAGAGTGCAAAGAGGCAGTACAGCGACAGAAGCCAGCTGTCATGGACAAGTGAAGCTCTGTCTGCTGAAACTAGAGCTGAACTTCAAAAGCCTAAGCACAAAAGGTCTGAAGATTTTTTTTAATAACCTGGCCTCACTGTGAAGGAGAAGTAGGAATTAGAAAGGAGAAAGAAAGATGGGGGCACACGACCAGATGAGGTTATAAGCCGCACTCAGGCAAACCACAGGCATGACTTGATGCGGTTTCCTCTGCAGGCCAATTCTTGGGTAGGTAACGCTCCCGGCTCTGCGTCACTTTAGGCAACTTCTACCATGCACAAAGAGATTCTGGAAGTAGGGTACACACCATGTAAAAGTATAAACCAACTCATTATTGTCCAATACACAAAAACAATTGATAGGATTAATGAGCTACCAATCCAGTGGTTGAGAAGTTCTCTGCTCCAGAGATGACACCCAACCAACGTTTGCCAGCCAGGCAAATCATGTGAGGCAGCTTTTCTCTCTTTGTCCTTGGGACAGGGTGATCCTCGGTGCTGCAGAGTTGCCGTCCTAGGTCTCCTTGTTTTCTCCTTAGGATTGTGTATCTTTCCATGTTTGTTTTTCCTTTTGAATCCTTGAGCTGCCAACTATACCCTTCTCACCTACCTTATCTCTGCAGTTTCACCTTTCTTGTTTTGCACGGCTCTATCCTGTGTAGGCTTCTACAGCTCTTTCTATCAGTTTCTATCTTCTCTTTCTCAGAAGTCTAAGTCGGGGTTAACACAAGCATGCTGTGTGTAAGCCGGGTCTTGGATCACAGACAGCTGAACCCCTGGAAGGAGGGTTACAGCTATGACAGGCTATTCTGGGAAAAACTATTGACATTATCTTATGAAGAGCCGTCTCTTTTATTGTCAGATCATGTTGCTGCGAGGGAGCAGAGAGCAACACCACACACTTAAGAAAATAAAAGGACCTCTTTGCATCTCATTCAACTCTGACACAGCAGTGATACCAGCGGAGGATTCATTGTTTAGGAGCACTGATCACACAAAAGCAGACAGAAGTATATAACAGACCCCTTCATTTGTACTAAGAAGTTAAGCAACAATAAGCCTACTTATGCCTGCAGATGTTTCAGTGTCTATAATGTTTGGCTTAGGTTTTAATGCAGAAATATCAAAAGCTGTTAGTGGCAATGCTGAATGACCTCCTGCCTAGAGTCAGTGATTTTCTTTTAATACTGAACACACTACAGAGTGACTGATCATATTTTGAGTCTCATTAGGCAGTCACAAATGGAAGGAAAAGAGGCACTAGCTAACTCTCTCTGCCCTGAGGAGCGACTGCAGGGTACACCACCATCAGCCCTCATGGATAAGAACCTGCACACTCTGGGAAGACATCAGCATAGGAAAGGCTGCCGTGTATAACCAGCCTGTGCAGCATGTGCCAGATGTGCCACTGCAGGAAAAATGCAGGAAGAAGCAAAACGGCGTAATGGCTATAACAGCGTAATGAATATAACGTGGCACTCTGTCTCTCTTGTGACATGAAATTGCCATACCTTACCGCCTAATCTCATCTAACTGCATAAACCCACTGCTTTATTCAGCTGAATAGCTAAATCGGCGTTTTCCACCTTTTCTCAGTTGGCAGACCCTTAAAAATGTTCCAGTATTCCAACACTGCAAATGTAAACCAACTTACAATTAGCATGTTTTTCCCAGCTATTCTTCTTGATCCCTGAAAAGAAATACGTTAATCTCAGGACAACAGGGAAGAAGCCACTGAACTAGGCCATTTGGCATAAGCACGGGTCCCCGCTCGGACCATTCCCATTCACACATACGCAGGGGCTGCTAAAAGAAACTCGCAGTAAAAGTAGTCAAGCATTTTCAAAGCCCCTCCAACTGCTGCGAAGAGACGGAACAATGACAAATACAGCGGACATAAGCCACCTCACTATAATGCTTTTTCTTTTTTTCACGCCCCAGCGTCTTTCTGCTCCTTACAGTAAGGTTTGTCTTGCCAAAGACATTGTATTAAGCACTAGTATCACTAGACTTCATCTTGAATATTGGTTGTCCTACAAAATTAACTATGGTTAAGTGTTTCTAGAAGACTGTTACAAACGCTGTAAACTTGTGGAAATTGCAATTACTAAACAAAAATTCCTGGTAACCTAAAAGCTTTCTGAAGTAACTTTGAAGGTGTCTCTATATGTCAGATTCTACCTGCCAAAACTTATGTCCACTATTGCTTTGAAATGACTGGAAGCATCACTACTGATGACAAAGCGTGGAGCATCATCTGTTCATACCAGTAGTTTTGACTCCTAAAACGGATTTTGAGCTGTAGGCCTTTCAGTAGTGAACACAGTACTGAAGATTTTTGCTCGCTACACTTAACTATTTACAATCTGGCGACGAGGTGCCTTATGTGATCTGAGAATAAGGAGGGAACTGCGTGACTGCATGAAATCCCAAGCTAACTTTTATGAATTATTTAATCCTACAAAGCATATTTCCCTCGATTCATTACTTTATTGATGATATTTGCTGATTGAAAAGTTACAGTAGTGCTTGCCTCCACTAACCATCAGATCAAAGGCAGCTGTTAGGGTTTTAATTTTGGTAACACTTGAAGAATGTCTTCTGATTTGAGAAACCTAACTTTTCTCATCCACCTGGGCATTTTCGTGTCTTCCTCCCTCCTGATCCACTCTCAAAAGAGAATAATCTGTCAAATCTTTCTCTAATTCTGAGACTTTTAAAGATGGCAGAGGCAAGAAAAGATGGCAAGCAAGAAAAATGAGAGCGTGATATATTTGTCAAAGACTCAGTGGTTAAAAGTGGATGTAACAGGACATATATATGCCCCTCTCTGCTGTAAGTGAAAGAAAACCTCCTCAGAGTCACCAGCAGGAGCACTCCGTTCCTCATCTTCCAGTCACACCAGGTTTATGGCTTTGTCTCCCTGTAGGCAGAGGGATGATGTCTCCTATTCAGTCCACCAGTATCAGACCTGATGATGCTGATGATACAATTTTAGACTTCTGTATTCTCAAGGCCATGCTAGACTAATTGCTTCCACACTTTCCAGAACAAGGGAATCCTAGTCTGTTCCAGATCTCTCGAAGGTAATGTAACGTTCACTGCTGTGTTTCAGTTTTCATACAGGTATCTATCCCCTGAGCTGGATGGTTGAGTAAAATTGGAGGTCAACACAGAACAAACTGCAACCTGCCCTTATACAGGAAATGTTAATAGGTCACCCACAAATTATTGCTCTTCTCCTTAGATAAGCCAGCTGGTCTCAACACACCATTTTTAGACAGCTTGCCCTTTATTGAGACCAGTTTTTCAGAGCAAGAGGCAAAGCTAAATAGCATTGACTGGAATATGTGGCCAACTTAATTGCAAACCCATGGCTGTGCCCCTGGGCTTCTGGTCCAATAAACAAATAATTTCTCCCAGCCAGGCTTCTTTTTGCCCGCATTTGTTTGAATTTCAAGCACCTAGTCTCCAGAGGTAACAGAGTTTTCAAACAAAATCCCAGCAAATGAAAAACAAAAAGCAACAAAATAAACTACCTTGTTTCAGGGAAGACTCTTTAGGCCCTTTGATTTATCCCAATGCTGAACAAACCGAGCAACTTCACAGCAGGCTTTGCCAGTTCTGCAAAATAACTGTGCTGGAAATTAGAGTCTGCCTTTCTTACTCTCTTCATCCACAGAGAGAAGCTGTTTCTCAAGGCAGTCCAAGCATAGCTTCATCCAAAGTTCCTCAGTGGTTCTGGTCTGGATTCTAAACAAAAAATAAGAGGCTTGTGTTGGTTTCCCCATTCCTGAACTACCCTTCCCAAGGTACTTCTCCCTCAGCAGCTAGGAACCCAGCTGGGCCACAATTTAAAAGTGAATATAGCAGGCTGATGCTTGCTGCAGGGGCTACTGTGCCCCAAAAAAAAGAGTAGATCTTTAAAAACAATGTGGGAAAGGAACTATGGGGAAAATTAAAAGGGGGAAGGAAAAAGAAAAAAAAAAGAAGGATGCTGTTTTCAGTGCTGGAAATAAGGTGCTGAAGTACACAATTGCCTTTACAGTGAAAAATAATTTCTATTTTAGGCAAAAGCCTTATCATTTAAATTGCAAAATTTTATACTGAATGTCAAAGGAAACTTTTTGAAGCAGAAAAAAGGTACACTTAGAAGTTTGAACTCACAGATGAATGAGTAACTAACTACAGGTTGCAATGGTCTACAACACCTATACCACATTTAGCAGCAGCAGGGCTTGCATTACAGGCTGTAATTCTTTGATCTCGTAACTGTGGCACCGAGTACAGGAAACCAGTGGAAGGAATTGCGCGTACTTTCCACCTCAGCTGCCTAATGACAAGCTTACAGACAGGACCTGGGAAACACAAACTCTTTCATAGTGGCATGACATAAGGAAAGCTCGAAAAATTCCCGGTTTCCCTGGGTTGTAAATATGTCTTGTGAATAATTGCTTTGGCATTGTGGAAGATGATAAAGACAGCAAAGAAAGTGTGCTAATTTCCAACAACAACTGATTAAGTACTTAGCCTAAGAGCTCGCGGTATTTGTCAGCCTGCTATACTTGTTCTGATAACATAACGCACGTCCTGGAGGTTTTACGAAGAATTTTATCTCATGAGGTACCAAAGGCCACCGGGATATGTGCTACGGTCTAGCCTGGGTACATTTAGAATAATAAAAGAAGAGCGTGATACAATCGGACAATTGGTGATAAACAAGGTAAAAGTAGATGCAGAGCACACTGTCTTAACCAGTAACCGTGTCACTGCTTATGTTGGAAATGATGTAAATAAAGAGATACCCAATTTGGTCAATTTGGCCAGAAAAAAATGATCTTTTTAAAAACCACATGGGACCTCTAAGGGAGAAAAAGGTACCTTTTTCTCGATCTTTGAAAAAGTTCACTCGGGCACATGATCATCTCTTCAAGCTATTTATATCCCTGACTTGCTAAATCTCTAAAAAATGTTAAAAATATTATATATTTGTTGTCTTTTAGAACTAGCCAGAGTTTACCTTGATACTTAGTAATTGTGCATGCTCTATACAGATTTTTTCTTATCACTCCTCATACGAAAGTTGACAGTAAAAAAATTGCATCTTTTTATGCAAGACTATGACTTAGCAGTGAAATAAAAGTGAAAGTGAAGTGGATGTGGAAGCATTCACTGAACTTTTTTTTTTTTCAATACTAGATGAATGCAATAGCAAATTCTACTCTCTCAAGTCACAGTCATCATTTTAGCATGGCTCTGTGACTTTTTTTTTTTCATGATATTAAGTTGGAAAATTTTTAGCAGAATTACACAGCAAATATTTTTGTCATAATGCCTATTTGCTTATTTTGTCTCCTGGCTCAAACATAAAGCACATGGTATAGGTGTGCTGATATGGTTTATCCATATTCTATGAAAAAAAAACCAAACAGTTAAAAAATTAAAACTCTCAAAAAAAAATCTTCAAAAATAAAACAATTTTAGAACTTAGAACCTTAGAGCTAAAGTAAACAGGGTAGCCACAGCATAAATGAATCTCACACAAGGGTCCCTTCTAAATGATGAAATATTCCTTTGCAAGAAATTAAGTGATGAAATAATACACACATTTATGATGAGGAAAACATATTAAAAATTCTGAAGGTGGGGGGAAAAAAAAAAAAAGAGAGTATTAATGCAGGGACACGCTGCCCTCAAATGCTATGATTGCTCTGTGTGACTATTTAGTACTGCAATAACTCTAGCTAGTATGACTTCTAAAACCAATTTTATTTAACAGCTCTTTTTATGCAGTTACAGATAACTCGCTTTCCTTTAAAGCAGAATTTTCATCAGTACTTCTTCCTCACTATTATATCTTCCAAAATCTTTTCTAGGTTCCTGCTTTGACACGTCTAGCCATAGTTTATAAACTTTGGAAGTTTAACTATTCTAGTAAATTATAATACGTCTAGTAGATGTTAAAATTAAAAAATGGGAAGAACTTGAGCAATCTTAACTTTCTACCAGGTGTAAAGCACTATCTTAAATTAGAATTAATCTCTGCCTAGTGTATCCCCTGCACTTTGGCATCGGAACATATAAAAATATTGTGAGTTATACAGTAGATTAAAAATAGGTAACTTGTTTCACCTGACACAGTTACTCATATGGATCCAGTTCAAGAAAGCTCCTCTGCTGCAGATTTTTATAGGTGACTAAAGCCAACGAAGTTGGGCTGAGGCTAAAATGCTTTCTTGAAAAGGACTTCAGCACAGGCGGCAGCACTGCTTCCCTGAATGGGAACTACTCATCATCAAAAACCCTTTGATTCACAAAACCAAATACATAAACAATATATAATATTAAACCCCCCCCCCCAACCCACAAATCACATACATTCCTTGTGACTGTTACAGCTGAAATCCTGCAAATTCTTCCTCACGTAATAAAATATTATTAATGAGAATAGATGTAATAAGAAAAAAAAAAAGCTGGAATTTTAAGTTTGGTCTAGTCTTTGTTAAAGTAGGAAGATCAGTCACCAAACTGTCTTCTAGGTCCTGTTGTATCAATTCCTTTAATATTTGCTCAGGTATTTTGCCTGATATTAGAGTTTGACTAATGATTACTGATGTCCAGATGTCCCTTTTTATTCATTCATTCATGCCCATAAAAAAGTTTAAAAGGTATTGATTACTACTACCGCATACCTCTGAGTTTAATTAGTGACTTACTCTCACCAGTCTTCTACCAGTATCATCAGCATGTCTACTAAAAGTTTTGCTTTATCAAAAGGTTGTATTTGTCCACAGAATTAGATCTGGATGTATTTACTTTGTATTTACTCGCAGATCTGTGCTCATTGGTAAACCGTGTTATACTTCACTTGCTTGGATTTTTAAACAACTTTGACCACAGGCAAACTCTAGGAGCTCAAAAGGAGTTAGTAAGTACTGGTGACTCATCTCTCTCTCTTTCAAATGGTTTTCAAGATCAAAAATCGAGTTAAAGGGTACAGAAGAAAAACAGCTCAATACAGTGGTCCCTCATAGCCTTCTAAAACCAGGCTTTAAATCTAAATGTCTAATGAACTCCTTTGAGGATCTGAACTAGAGTTTGTCAGTGCTACAGCACAGATCCATTACCTGAGATAAAGCAGGCGTAGTAAATAGCAGCAGCAGACTATTATTCTCTGTTTTGACTAGTCACTAGGGAGAAATGCAGTCCACTAGCTGCACTGAGAAAAAGACTTTATATGTAACCCAAATTAACCGCTGTGATAGAAAATTCTAGTGGGGAGGCAATCGCTGTTTCAAGCCAAGCTTACAAGTCGACTTAAAGGCAACTGAGGAGCTCAGATAAATGAGGGAACAATGAATAAAGACAAAAGGGAAGGTAAAAGGATGGATAGCGAAGAGACAGAAAGTGCTGCTGTTAATGCAGCTGTAGAGTTCGAAGTGCGAACGTTCAGATTTAAAAATTACGGGAAAGTCATTACATATAGCGAGAGAACAAACTAAAATACTCTGGCGGCAAGGCATGGATTCTGGAGAACGGGAGGACCCAGGGGTACTGACGCAGAGTATGTCAGCTTGCCAAGTCTTGCTTGGGGAAACAATGCTACTAATATTCCTGCACGGACTGGAGGAAAACAATTGGGTATCGGAGTACAAAAAAAGGGGAAGCTGAAACAGGCTTATTTGCTTAGTGTGTAGCTAGGATATTTAGAGAAACCAATCATAGAAAATCAACTTGTAATGATTTAAAAAAAAAAAATCACATAGTTCAAATTAAATTAATGGAGACATAAAAATAGGCTTGCAACTTAGGTTCCTAATGTCTCAGTGTCAAGTGTGCTAGGCCTAAGGAGACAAAAATTAACTAAATATTTAAAGATAAGCCCAGACCACAAACAAAAGAGCAAAATATTGATCATCAAAGCTAATGAGTTTATTAGAGGTCAGGAAGTTTAATAAAGTGAGAATCATAAAAATTCACATGAAAGACTAGCCAAGACTCTTCAGCCTCATACAAGGGTATATGGAAAGAGAAAAACCCAAGGCACTCTCTCTTTAGGATGAAGAAAGAACTAAAGACAGTCAAGGTGTATGTCGTGAAGGAGTGGCTTTGCACAGTTTGATTAACTCGCAGTTTAGAATTTATTTGTGGCAAAGAGCAGGATTTGATGGTGATATTTTAATAGCACTCCGTCATCGGTCAATTAACAAAGTGATTAGACAAAGTCAATCAAACAGCAACTTAGTTAAAGATTCAAAGACAGCGAGGTTCACTCAATTTCCCTTTTTACACTTTTTCCATGTAGTGACAGAGTTACACTCAAGTTAGAACGATTCACAGAGAGATCGTGGATGCAGGGGATAAGGAAGACCCTCCCGTTGCGTCACGAGTTTCAGAAAAGACCCCCTTGCTTTCTAAACTCCTTTCAGAGAGGAGTCGAAGTGCAGCTAGGTCTAATCTGAGTGTCACACTTGGTCAACGGTTTATGTACATAGGGATTATATATACATATATATACATAAATCTATCTAGCAGCAGTGTAAGACTCACTTTGTAATTAAATCATACCTCTACAGACTACTTAAATTGATTTGCACATGCATACACACAGACATGAATATATATATATATATTTATAAAAGAATACCTGCTAAAAATTCCCCTCGAATTCAGCGAAATACGTCGAACGCCTTTGCGTTTCTCAACGGGCGAGGGTTGAGCCTCAAGGAGCGAGGGATTTCAGCCCAGGCTCCACTGTCAGCCTTCGGCAACGGACCTCCGATTTCAGCAAACTTTAAGAGTTTGCTAGCTCGGAGAGGCGTCCCACTCAGAGGGAGATGCTGGTGCAGCCCGCTGCGGCCCAGGAGAGCTCAAAGGGCCTCGCTTAGGACTGCTGTTGATAGGATCGTGAGATGCTTGGCTTTAGCCATCAGTAAAATTCCATCCGAACTACAATTCGGGTCAGCAACTACTGGAATTTCAGTAACGACAGTAAAAGGATGTTTCAAGGCTGTCAGGGGACAAGGGATTGTTTTGCTCTCTGTCTCAGCCGTGTCGGAGTTTCTGGTACAATTAAGGGATGCTTAATTGACCAGCTCGCCCCACAGAGGCCGCGGTCTGACAGGGATTCCTGAGGTCATAAAGCCGTCAAAGAGAGAAAAGGTGGTGGCGTGGAATGTACCACCACAGCGTACCCTCAAATGAGCCTCCTGCTTTAGTTTTCAATATGAATGAAGATTCTGAATATTACAGCAAATATAGCTAATGCAAAGGGTAGGAGAAAATGGAAGTGGAAGTTATAACACCCACGGTAAAAGCGAAGTCCAGCAGTTGATATGTTCAGACAAGCAGAGATGCTGAAGCGATGGCAAGCAATCTTCAGTCCAGAATTCTGAAATAACCAGCATGGGAAACTGCAAATCAGGTAGAATATGTTTGTAATAAATCTATAAAATCAGGAATGGTATATATGTAGAACAGCAAATGCAATTCTTATCCCTAAGAATATGTAAAGGAAGAGAAACACAGCAGGAGCTTTAGAAATATGCAAAGCTACTGAAAGCAATCTGAAGGAGGGGAAAAAAGGCTTGGAAACATTTGTAAATAGAAAATGGGATAGATTTGTTTGTTTTTTGCTTTGGTTTGGGGTGGGCTTCCCCCCCCCCCCCCCGAAAGGTAGATTAATCTAGGATGATGACTATTTCATTACCTGCCTTTGATTAGGTTACTAATTTTCTAGACAAATTAAATAGAGTCATCTATCAGGACTTCAATCAAAATGTGACTGGATGTCATGTGGGAAAAAATTAGATAGGCTGGAGAAGGTGATTAGGAAAAAGTTGTGAAGAGGGTAAGGTATGATCTAACAGGTTGTATTCAAGGTCTGGAAGCAAATAACTAACAGGGTTCATCAGAGATTGATCTTGGGACCACTACTATTCAATAAGTTAATTAACAATTCCGGCATCAAATTTAGGACCTTGCTATTGAAATATGTTGCTGACACAGAACCGGTAGGCAGTCAGGAGTGTAAAGGATCTGGATAACATATTGGAACAACTGGAGCGATAGAGAGAAAAAACATTTGTGATGTATTCTTGAAAAGGAAAATAAAATAACACCATTTATCAGAGAAAATATTTCCAGCAGAGCTAGATTAAGCATTAATGCTGTTCCACAAGACTAGTAACATCTAAATCTGGATGTTCACCCACATTCAGAAAAGATTAATTCCAACGGGAATAGACAAAAGAAAAGTTTTACTGGACTAACACAGGAAACTGGAGTGCTACTGCCTGAGAGAGACTGCCTGGCTCACATAAGCAATAAAATTTGAGAGGGAATCTGTACCTTATAAGTTTTTTTGGCCTACACCTTGTCAGAAGGAGGAAGAGGAGATCATTAAGATGAAGCAGTGACTGTAAAAGGACAAGCGTGCATAAAACCAGACACCAAATACAGTAAATCTGGAAACTAGAAGTCAGAAGAAGGCTTTCAAACGCCAGAGGAGTGAATTTTTGGAACAGCTTCCTAACGCAGCGTGGGACTCTCCCCACTCCTAACTAGCTAATTTAAAGATGGATCTTGAAGAGTTTCCAAAAAAAGCCTACACTTCACTGCCTGCAGTCAAGGGAAACGGAGTGAATGACACAGGCAGCTCTTTCCAGTCCAGTGTTCCTAATATCTGGAAACAGAGTGAGGAGTCTCAGGAGTAAGAAGAGCAAAGGTTGATGTCAGTGTTTTAAATTAACTCAGGGGAATGAGAGTTGAGAATTGAATGGAGGTTGAATGACAGATGGGTTTGATGCTAACTCCAAGTTTTACTTGTTTGTGCTTATAAATGACTTGATAAGGGAATAAAAATTACTATTGACTTTGTGCACAAGCATTAGAGATCGCGTGTTAATCAGATATTTTTCACTGTCTTGTAGCAGCCAAGATGGTTTAGTAGGACCCGGAGCTCTTAGTTTAGTTTTCCTACAGCTGGCTCATCAATCCATTTCTAGAGAGCTTAGGATTACTTCCTGCAATATACAGCCGTCACTTCCTGAGATGAGCCAACTATTTGTTATTGCGCCCTAAAATTAGACCAGAAAATTCTTCCTTCCCCATTTAAATGACGTTTGAAGATCATGCTAACGTGCCAAAGCAAGGGAATGCAAAGCTCAGGCCTTACCTTCTGCTCTTAACCAACGCTACTGTGACTTTCCTGGGAAGTCATACAAATAACAATAATATTTATCACTTAGTGTGCACGGTGCTTTTCATCTTCAAAGCGCTTTACAAATATTTACCACTACTTAATCTGGAAAAAGTACGATTTAAGGCCAGCCTCTGATAGGTTGTGTGACAAAGTTAATGTCATTTAAATCGAGTCCGTTTGTACTTAATAGGATAGAACTACAGTACTTTAGTTTAAACACTATTGTTCCATTAAAAGCCAATTACAGAAACTCAGCTTTCCTTGAATTTATAGAGCACAGCTTTTCATTTAAAAAAAAAAAAAGACCTATCTAAATACTTCATCCGAATTTAGTCTTCATAATTCTAACTAATTGCATAACAGTCTTTTCACCCAGCTGCATAATGCAATTCGTCATGAGGAAATAAAATCTCCGCGCCGCACTTGCGGGCAGTACCTCCTGCCAGCAGTAGATAGCGCTCAAGATGTTTACATTTATCATAAGGACCCGAGAGCAGACCACGACCACCCTGGAAGTAAACTCCTACCGCCCTGGCTCATCCCAGCACAGGGTGCCCGATGCAAGAGCCTTGGCCAGCTCAGCAGAGCCCTTCCCTACGGTTAAGCCAGCAACTAGCTCTTTTACACGTGCAAAACCACAATTTCGGTGCCACAGAATATATAATTTTTTGATACTAAACATATGCATGGCAGCATTTAACTATTTTCCATCCGGGATGTGAAGACAGCTATTGGATTTAAATTCTAAGAGGTAAATCCTAACAAATTTTATGCTGATCGTGCTATGGGAAAAACAAAATCAAATGCTAGCGCAACAGGTTGAAGACCACTAAAACACTTGAAAAAGAACTTTTAAATACCGCTACAAAAAGTAGCCGCAAGTTACATTATAACATAACTGACTCAGTGGCCACCGCTGTTTCGGTTTTTTCTCCAAATCTTCAAATCTGCTGCAGACGAACCCGTTTTAGAGTTGTTCAGTCTGTGTGTGCTTTCCTTTGCTATAGATCAAGCGTCTCTTCCGAACCTAAATGAGAGACGGCAATTCGTGGCTCGATCGCATCCAGGTGGTATGTTCCGAGAGACCTAGCAGCAGGGCGAGGAAAGGAACCGCTGGGATGTAACAACTAAACAGCCACAATTTTCAGCGGGTAAAATCATGGCTGCCCTCAAGTGCAAGGAAAGGGCTTGCAGAGCTGTTTCCACCGGCAAGGATTTTAGCGGTTGAAAATACAAAGGTAGTCAAAATGTAACCTGAACACAGACCTAGCGAGAAGATGAGACCAGGACAACCGAGACTTAAGAGGAAACTAATCTGCAAACGACAGGCAGGGTTTGGAAACCGAAACCCCTGCCTCCGCTTCAGCCCAGCGGCGGCGAGCTCGCGTATCACATGAATTTCCCATTCGCAGAGGCCGCCGGCGCTGCCAGACTCGACGCCGGCGTACCCGGCGTGGGTCACGGCGCTGCCAGACTCGACGCCGGCGTACCCAGTGCTGGTCACGGCGCTGCCAGACTTGACGCCGGGGTACCTGGTACAGGTCACGGCGCTGCCAGACTCGACGCCGGCGTACCCGGCGCTGGTCACGGCGCTGCCAGACTCGACGCCGGCGTACCCGGCGCGGGTCACGGCGCTGCCAGGCTCGACGCCGGGGTCAGTCCCGGGCCGCGTGGCCGGCACGTGCACCGCATGCGGCCGGGGTTTCCGTCCGAGCCCGGCCTCCTGCACTCAGACCTTTATTTCCCCTTTCAAGGGTGCCGCCTTAACACGCGTGCCGCTCCGGCGGCTCGCAAGCAGAGGAGCAAAAGTTTCAGGCTGCTCACGCCCATCTCCAAAACGGGTCCGGAGGGTATTTGTTAATTTACCGTATGCAATGGATGTAACCTCCGAGTGGTGACTTTGGGGATGGCTTCTGCAGCCCGCTGGGCTCCCAGCGCTCGCAGGCGCCATCACGCCGGCCCCGCTTGCCCCGCGGTGCCAGCGGCAGCCCCACACACGGAGCCCACTTGAACTTGACCCCGCTCGCTCCCGGGGACGCCGCCGTCCCCAGCTGACAGGCATACGGCGCCCCCAGGGCAGGCGAGGTGCCCGGCCGGGGAGATGGGTGCCAGGGCAGGCTGCAGGGCCCGGCCACCCCGCCATGTCTCCTCACCGCTGTGGAGAAGAAAGGCGCCGAGCTTGCCCGCAAGGACCGCGGCTGCCCGCCCGTGTG
>VZTL01013448.1:40348-60133 GCA_013400535.1 Scopus umbretta
GGAAGCGCAGCAGGCGCCCGGGTTTTGGGGTTTGTGGGGTTTGTTGGCCGTCCGTGGTGGAAACCCGCCAGCCTCCAGCCTCTCCCGGCGGGAAGGGCTCAGGCGAAGGAACGCTGCGCGTTGCCGAGGGCTTTGGCGGGCTCCGCTTTGACCGGCGCTATCGGGAGGTTGCCGAGGGGTTGGTTGGTTCGTTTATTTATTTATTTTTCCTTTTTCCTTTTTTTTTTTTTTTTTTTTTTTGCGGGAGGGTGTTAACTGCTGCCCTGCTCCTCTCCGATTCGTGCTGGAAAAAGTTATGCCTCTCTTCCCCCAGCTGCCTTCTGCCTGAAAGTTTGCCGCTGTAGTCAATAGGGAGCGTGTAATAAATAAACCTTGAAGGGATTAAACACCCTCCTTAAGAGCCGGAGTCTAACATTACAGCGTGAGTTGATTGATTAGTTTTTGAGGAAGCTTATGTCAAATTCTAATCCGGTTTTGGATTGTGCTTGTCGTGTAATGGGTTTTTTTTATTATTATTTTTTTCTTTTTTTGCTCCAGCACTTTATCATAGCAGTGAAGTAGCGAGCTGCAGTCCTGCGATAAGGCACGCATTTCTTTCACACTCCTATCCTTTTGGACAAGAAAAGGCTGTTTACATGCTTCACGTTCTTGCAGCCCAGTTTCCAGCTGGAAACGCGCAGGGGTGAGAGATGGGAAAGGAAAGCAGTAAATGGATTGCAAAGTTGCTGAGCAGAGGGGAAGGAACGGAATAAACCCGCGCCTTCCTCACACCTGCAGCCGCTCTCCCTCACTCACACCCTCCTTTTTCTCTTTTTTTTNTGATCTGCAAACGTTTTTTTTTTTTTTTTTTTTTTTTTTTTTAACAGATATCAAAGGGATTGATTGAACCTTGTATCAACAGGGATTGGGGTTGTTACTCAATGTTTTATGGATGATGTTGGGAAGTTGCTTGCTGTGGTCTTACATGCCTTGAGTGAAGGCTGACTAAAGCAGCAAAGTCGCTGTCTTGACTCAAGCACAAATCATGCGTAGTCAGTGCGGGTTTTCAGGTGGATGTGGCACTCGGCTGGCTCACCCAGGAGTATTCATTTTTGTTCTGCATTCTTTGTATACAAACCAGCAAAGTTTTGGGGTCAGTCGTATAGCTTACCTAAATTAGTTTAAAGAATAAATGAAAGCAAAATGAGAACATGTGAGATTTTTGAGGCATTTTCAGTATACCTTTTAATGCTAATCTATTACTAAAAAGTTGTGTAAATACATTTTGGTATACTATTACCAGAACTTCTGCTTACCCCCTGGTTAAAGTTACAGCGTATTATAAATTGAGTTTGGAAATATATGATGCCGGTGGTAATGCATTGAATACAAGTCTCTGTGCTACTCTTTGTTCTCTGGCCAGTATTTGGAGTGACTGGTGGCCTCCTGGAATCTAATTAGCAGTTTCAGCAGGCAGGCGTTGGAGGTACTAATTCTTGACTTTTTGTTGTTGGTTTGGTTGGTTGTTTTGGTTTTTTTTTAAACCAAAGGTCAACGTGCTTAATAGTAATACAACGCTAGAGGCTCAGCATTTCAGCCAAGAAAGAAAAAATTGTGGGCTTCAGTGTTGCGATACAGCAGCATTCTAGTAACCCAGAAATGCTACCATCAAACCTTTCCTGATGGTGCAATCTTAATTTTTAATGAAAACAGAGATGTTAGAATGCAAAATATTTTGTCACTACATTTTAGTGAAGGTAAAGTACCTTTTTTTTTTTACTTAGGTGTAACTTCCAACACTTGGCTTTCAGATACAAAAGTGTCATCTACTTACCTACTTTTTAAAGATGCACAAATGTAGGATAAAACCCATGTAAAACTTTACAGATTTGAGGAGATGCTAAAGATTATGGCAGACAACCTCACTGGATTACTGAAAGCAGTGTTAGCTAGGTGGTTGTATGCTGTATCTAATCTTGTTCAATCAGAAGTTCCCGTTTAGTACTTCCTTAATAGAGTATGGATGTATTTTTGTAGCGTGTTCTTGGACTACGATTTGGATTAATAGATGGTGTACCAGCGTGCATGCAGTATGCATGTATTTCCTAAACTACTTTGCATATTTAGGTATACGAAACAGTGAGGAAGCCTGCTGCCGAGTCAGGTTATGGTGCTAACTTGCTTCTGTATAAACGCGTTCCTTTTAAAAGCCAGGTTTACCTAATATTGTCAATATAGATCAAAACAATAATTTGCAATGCACAGTCAGTACGTGTCTGGGCTGTTACTGATAAGATGAGCAAAAATTGTTGCGTTGTATTGTATTATCATAAGCAGGTACTCTGGCTTTACTATTAATTTTCAGTAAGCTTTTCCAATTGTCACAAAATTGCTGAATGCCCTATTAGTTATCTCTTTGTAAATAACAGAGTTCTACATGTTGGAAATTGAAAAGACTGAGGTATTAGTATTATATGATTTATAGTATGGCTGCTAGTGTTTTGTTAAGTTAGTTTTAAATGCCTTTAAGGAGGGGGAGTTCTGTTACTTCCCTAGGAGGAGTATTTGTCCTTGTAAAAGAAAACTTGGTTTTTTGGGTTTTTTTTTAAAAAGAAATCTTGGGTTTTTTTTTTAAAAGAAATCTTGGGGGTTTTTTTAAAAAGAAATCTTGGGGTTTTTTTTAAAAAGAAATCTTGGGGTTTTTTTTTAAATATGTCTTCAGTATTTTCTTTACATTTTATTAAGTTGCACCTTTAAAATGTCATGTTTCATAACATTGTTCAAAAGAGCTTATATGAAGTCTTTAAAACGTATGAAATTTACCTCTTTAAGAAAGAAAGAGGCCGGGGGGGGGGAAAAGGGCTGTGTATAGGCTTTGAATCAAGGAGTAGAGTTTGCTTTAGCTACAGATAGCTAGCATAGCCACCACTTTCCCTTTGTCTTGGCAAGGTATAATTACAGACAAACACTCAGACACAGGACAGGGTAATTGGGCACCTTAATTATTTGTTTATTCTTACATCTTTGCAGTCTGAAGTTAGGAAAGGATTACAGCAGCATTTTCTAGTGCCTATAGTTAAAGTTGCATCAGCATTCCTATCAAGAAACTGTCTTCTAACATTTTCGCCGGACAGAGTTGTCACCATGTTATAAACCTAGGAATCAATTATTTTACAAACCCTTAAGAGCGGTTAATTTTTTTCCCAGTAATGTTTGTATAGATGAGAAATAATTAGAAAAAAGACTAAGTATGTTATTTTACAATTATTTTTTTTTTCTCCACAAAGATTGAAGTATAGCATTTGATACAAGTGCAATTCAATGACAGATTATGTTTGTCTTGGACTTTTCAAGGGCTGAAATATTTACATATAACGAACAACAATTTGTCAGAAAATTAAGCCAAAATTTTTACAGAGGGTTGGTTGGTTGTTTTTTTTTTTTTAAAAAACTGACTTTAACAACTTGACCTGAAAAGAACACTTATAACTTGCTATAGTACAGGACATTGCTTCATATGCAGAAATGGCTTGAAGACTGAGATAAAGCTGCATTTCCATTTCAAATATGTATACCATGTGAGGCGTAGAAACCCAGAGGCATGTTCCTCCTGGCTACTTTAATTTTGTCTCCATAGCCTTGCAAACATGGTCTGTGTAACACGCCCTCGCAGTGAGAATCGGAAATAGGCACCATGCAAAACTCCCAACTCTGTTTCGGAAAGGTAAACGCTTCCCTCTGGTCATCTTGAAGCACACAGATCAAATTCCATCCCCCTTAATTTCGGGGAGATCTTTGTCATGAAATATACTGGGCCCACGATTTCATTGGGTTTATTTTGGTATTTTTCTCGATGCTGTAGGCATTGTAAGCCTACGTCTCATTCTTGTGTAATAAAGCAATAGAAGTAACCCAAGGAATGCAGGCCGTTTGAAGTTGAAGACAGGTCAACAAATGCTGCTTTTCAGCAGTTTGAGAATTTATTATCCCGAACGAGGAGTTACGTATTAAGGTGGATGGGGCTAGGTTTAGTTTACACAGGAGGTTAACATGCAACACGAAACTCAGCTTGTCCTGACGTCACATCTTTTGACCTAGTTCGGTGGAATTGGTGACTGATATTTTTCAGTGTATTTGTAGGTTGACTGGGGCGCAGAAAGGTTATGGATCCTGTTTAAAATCTGTAGAGCAAGTCTGTTTGATGTCTGCTAGACCGCAAGATACCCCAGGCTTCCCTAGCACAGGGCACGTAAAATCCAAGTCTCAATCTTTCCACCTGTAACGCAGAAAGTATTTGTCTGCCATGGCAAAGCACTTTGAGGGCTACATGTCAGGGATGTGCTGTAAGTACTTCTTGTTACCGGTAGCACAGTGTAACCGACAGGGAAGTGAAGCACAAAGATCGGTGGAGCCCAAATGCTGAATTGGGATGCACCGATGGGTCTCACCTTTCCGTTTTGCTTCCCGAGCCTTGATTTTTTGCAAGAAGGGAGATCAGGCATGGGAGTCAAAAGGATGCAACAGCAGAAACCGCTCACTGGTCTGGACTTCCAGGGCGTCAGAGAGGTCTAACTCTGCTCTGGGTGCACCAAATTCCTCCTGTGCTATTGAAAATGTTACCCTTAATCGACGCTTCACAAACGAAAATGTGCGAGGAGAAGCGAGAGCTGCTCAGCGTGGCACGGCACGGGCAATGAGCACTGGGCAGTCGTAGCCTGGGATCCGTGGGTGCCATGTTAACCCATAGCTGCCTCATCTATCGAATAAGACACGGTAGTTCTGCACCTCTGGTAGGCAGCTGCAGTGAGGACAGATCAGCGCCAAGGCTATGCTGAACGGTTTTAAGACAAAAACTGTAATTCCATAGGTGCGGGCTGCAGCTTGGTCAGAAACGGAGGGAGCTGTTCTGGTGCTCGGGGGAGACTGTCACTGGGACTCTTTCACACGTACTTGTCAATGTATCAAAACCAAATGCAGTGAGGAAAAAGGAGGAATTTTTTGCCTTTATCACAAAATTGCTATGATAAGTGACTATGTAAAAGCATGTGTACTTCACAGGACAGTCCATTTGCTGTGTTAATCTGCCTTCTAGTCCTGATTTTTGCCCTCCTCTTTAACTCGCCACTTCGCTATATCCGTTATAAATGAAAAATCCTGGCCTTGAACTATTTTACTTGATCAAATAGTGCATAACTAGAAAAGAGGAAAGTGAACATTCCCATTCACGTGACTGTTACAAATTCATCCTGAACTTGATTTCCAAACACCCTGTTTTGGGGCAGCTTTGGCCTTTCACTTCAAATCTTAAATATGCTCGCGTGTGTTTCCCCAAGCCCATTCCATTGTTCCCACTCTGTTTCCGTTCTCTCTATTTCTTACCCTGTGTGTAGCTGTAGTTTATGTAGTTTGTTTAGGCAGTTAAAGAATCGATCAGAGTTAAAGCAAATAATGGATGGACCTGCTAGGTAGGCTCTGCTTCTGGCAGAGCGTCGCTGCTGTTAAGTAAGTCTGGGAGAGTCACTTTTCACCCTCTTGGAGACCCTTTCCCCCAGCACAGCACCTTTCACACTTGCAAGTTTTCTCTGATACTCCATCTATATTCATCCCACTTAGCAGTTGTTCCCTTGTGGCTCGTGCTTCCGAGCCTATTACTCTACCACTGTAGCGCTGAAAATGCGCTAGCATCTGTGCAGCCTCGTGCAAGCCGGTGGTGCCCGCACACCGAGTCGCGCACCTGGGGTACACCCCGCGTTGCGTGAACCGACGGAGGAGGCTTCACGTAAGGCTGCAGCCCAGGAGCCTGCACCTCACAGCAGGGCTCCTCGCAGCACCGAGCACGGGCTGGAGCCCTTGGATGTTCTCCTGCTCCCAGACCTCACATACCAGGCGCTTGGGATGCTGGAAAAGCTATGGGTCCTGCGCAGAAATAGGGGAGTTGTCAGCACTCTGCCAGGTGAGCAAGGGACGGGACGGGGGGGGTGGATGAGTTTCTGGATGAATCCCACGCAAAGCCTATGAGGTCTGCAGGTGAGGGCTTGGAAAACAACGTTAATTCCTTTCCTGTAGGGAATCTCCTTGTGGGCTGGTGTTCTGTGTCAGCTATAAGCTCAGGCGCAGTTAACAAAGAGGTTCAAAGGAAGCAGATTAAGAGCGGAGAGGAAATGCAGGGCTATGAAGATGGGTCCACAGTTAAGACTGAGTAGTTTTGTCCTTGTAGAAGAGATTTCGGTGCTGGCATGATGCTCTGCTCTCCCCGGAATGGCAGTGCTTACTGTAAATACAGGGTTCGAACGACTTGACTGTAATTTAAGGTAGCATTAAAGAGCTTTAAGAGCTGTAGTTCTTGAGACAGGTTTTCTCTTTGTTCCAAATGATTGGTAGTAATAGAAGCTATTATTAGCAGGGAAGTGAAAATGAAAGAATAGGGAGAAATAAAAAATAAAACTAAGACTCTAATGTCTCTAAAATAAGTTTTTATGTGCATTGGGACCAATTATGGTTATTGTGTCATTACAGTGCAGAGTTGAGGGTACTTTGAATGCCCTAATTCTGCTTCTCCAGATCCAGCATGTTTGGTTTGTATTTATGATCAGCTGAGAATTTCCTGACTTTATTGTACTTGTTTTTGGTGATGACTGGGTATTTCTAATACCATGAATCACCAGTAAAAACACAACCGTAATTACCCATTATCTAGGAGAATACAACACTGTGCATAGGAGTGTGTCTGTATTTGTTCTGTTATTATGTGGATATAATGGCTTTTTATGGTTTTGATGGAGAAGGAGCTGGCTGTGCTTGAGGCTGACCTGAAGAAGAACAACACTGGGACTTGGCTGAGGGAGTAGGAGGTGACTATAAGAGAGAGGAAGAAGATGGAAATAAAAGAGCTCCCTGGGCAGGTGGAGTGAGCCTGAGCAGTTACTCTGCAGGAGGAGAGGGACAGACAGACTGACAGTAACCAGGAATATTCCCACAGTTAACACCAGCTTCTGCACGTGAGAGGCCATGGTGGGTCCTTTCTGCTGTTATTCTTCCCACTGGAGAGAATTTGGAAGTGGGAATTTTCCAACCAGCCCCTCAGTAGAGGAAAGCAAAGGAGGAAGATTTGAGCTCGCTGACTTAGTCCATCTCTTTGATTGTACAAGCGCAAGAATCCGGTGATTGCTGTGAGCAGTTCTGGGTACTGCCGCCGTTTTTCATCCCGTCAAGGGGGAGGGGGAACCACAAAGCTTAGCACCCCAGGAGGGTAAAATATAGGACCTTGGAAGCTGTTTTTCCTCTGAGGCTGCCTGGCTCTTTTCTCCTTGCAAACACCTGCTGATTGCTGTTATTGTTCATTACATGTGTTTGGAAAGTTGGAACTGCTGTTCCCCATGGGGCCTGGAGGTTCTCTTGGCCAGTGATCTGTTTTCCAGCCTTCGGCAGTAGCTGTTACTAGTGAGTGTGGTGTTCCGCCACTGGCAGCCTTAACCATACAAAGTATTCCCAAGTTTGAATTTTCTCCAAGCAGTTGGGTGGTTCTTAGAAGAAGAAATCTTCAGAGATGGTAGTACAGCAATAGGTACAGAACAGTAGCTTTCTGGTACTCTGTAGTTGGACTTCATGGTACTCTATAGTCAAGGTATAGAATAGTAGAATCATTAAGGTTGGAAAAGACCTCTGAGATCATCTAGTCCAACCATCAACCCAACACCACTCTGCCTGCTAAAATGTGTGTTACATTCGTGCCATCATTATTCTGGGAAACTGAGGGAGCAAAGGCTGGCTCGGCATAACAATAACGTGTAGCCCCAGCGTATGTTTCTCAGCTTCACCTCCAGTGGACCAGAAGACTATTCTGCACAGCGGAACAGACCCTCTCCTCACTGGCCCATCTCGATACAAAGACAGAGGCAAAGATGAACTTTGTCAGAGGAGAAGCTGACTGCTGTGATGTGTTTGCATCCATGGTGAATGACCATATGTTGATTAGTGTGACTTATTGTGTAGGATTTTTAACCCATTACTGTTAAGGTGACACCACATGTATTTTTCCACATTGAATTTCGGTGCTCTTGCCACATGCTTTCCTCAGATAAAATTCTAATATACTTAGATTTTTAATACAATAACATGATAGTTTGGTATTTTTTTGTCTCCAAAAGACAAGAAAATGTATAATTAAGAGTATGTATTTAAAGTACAATGAACTGTATGTTGGTTATAGTCATCTTGGAGCCATGTATTCGGAAACTGAGTAAATTCAGGGTTTGTACTAAAGAGAATAGGTGAATGAGGTAAAGAAATAGCTTTATCCCTACCCTTAAGTGACACTTTGAGGAGGAGAACATAAAACATAGGAAAAACCTCATGAATATCTTTATATTTGAATATAATTTTGTGACAAAATATGATTACATTTATTTGGTATACTATGGGACCGAGGTTGCATTATGAGACCGTGGTCTACATGAGTACGTGGGAACTCCACTGTACTCCCTTGGTTCATGGGGGTTCAACCCAACTCCAGTCTGGAAGTCAAATACGGGAGCACAAGTCAGTGCTACTAAATCTTGCTGAGAGACCAGAGTGGCAAGGTTTAAACCGAAATATGTCTAAGCAACCTCCAGATATAAATGCAGATTTAAGTACAGGAGAAACAATGTACGACTGCTGGTTGTAGGCCATGTAGACACGTGTTCCCACGTGTCAGGAAGGTATTGCATGTGAGAAACTAAACTCCTCCTTTCACAGATTTTAATGTTTAATTTGGGGATAATTACAAAATTCTCCTCTTGTACTTTATTCGCTTACGGATTCTTAAAATACTTTTAGTTTGGAGCTTTTAGTTTGGAGCCTCCTTGGTTTAAAAGCAAATAAAAATCTCTCCAAGATATTGAGAAACAATTTAAAAAAAAAAAAGTCAGGAAGCAATATCTTAAATAAGTTAACGATGAAACTTCAATCTTCAAACTTCTTTTTTTTTTTGTTTTAAGATTAAAGCACCGTAGCAGCTGAAAAGAGCTGCTGAATCTGATCTTAGTTGGCCAACGACAGGGACATTTTGGGGGCGACATAGTGCGGAGCAAGGGGGGAGCGAAGCCCAGTCTTTCGGTTTCTTGAGCAAACAGTGTGCCAGGGAGAAGGCTAAAGCCTGTGTTGTTTTCCACTCATTAAACTAACAAAATGCTAATCAGCTTTGTGGAAAGATTCGTAGCAGGTAATGTTACCTCGGTCCGTGTGGCACCGCTGAAGAGTTATCTGGTGCGTTAGCTTTGGCCTCTTTAAGTTAGGTGATCAAAACGCTTACATGTGACAATCACTAACTAAATTGCACCTTATTTTCTTTTAAAACAGATTAAATTTTGTCCACTGCTTAATTTCCATTCTTTGGTGCCATTCAAGGCAGGGAAAAGACTGGTATTAAACTCCCTACCGGGTTGGGACAAGTCCTGTGATGCAGCTGCGGTTGTATGCCAGGCTCCTCGTCATCCCGCTGCTGAACCGCGGTGTAATTTACAGCCATCGACTTAGTCCTCTGGTACTGGAAACATCCATTTTTGCGTTCATTTTGAATCAAACTGCAGCGTCTTCTGTGCTGAATGAGAAATCCATCAGTCTTCTTGCATTTCCCTGGCTTGGCTCTGCTCTCTGCTGTAAAGAAGTCTCTGACCTTAACCCTCCAGGGAGCTTTTGCAAGCTGTACTCTGCCGTGAGCTGCCTGCTTGCCACCTCTTTTTCTCCCTCCCTCCCCGCTCCATCCTCCTGAAGTTTTTTGCAAGCAGAGAGTGCTCAATTCCTCTGGGAGAAGCAGCGGCTTCCTCGCTTTCCTCTTCCTCCTGGAGATGCCCGCTTGATCCAAAGTATGGTAGCCAGGAGCAGGTAGAAAGACTATCTTGCTTTCTTCTGCCCAGTAGAAAAAAATACTTCAACTTGTTTTTTTTAAAGCAAAACCTACTGTATTTGTACAGGAAACAAATAGTTAAAGCCACCTTTCCAGAATCTATTTAATGGTCATTAGTTCACCCCTTGTTGACAGCGCTCTGTCCAAACTGTCTGGTAGTGGATCAATCCAAAGGCTTTATCGGCTTTGAGTCCTCGGTTGTATAATGTACTTCTAGAGTGTTTCCATTTAAAATTGTCCATCTTTCAACTTGGTTGTTACAAGGCAAAATCTGAGTGCATTTCCACTATTAAAGCAAAAGACTGGAATGTGATGTGGGGGCTGTCTTTTTTTTTTTTTTTTTTTAAAAAAGCAGCAAGCTTTACGGTGGACACTGCACTATTTCTCTAAAAAGCATATTTTTCCCTTCTGACACCCTCTCCCTATCAAGCTTTTGCTGTGGCAGTGAGCTCTGGTGTGTAAAATTTAGATCAAGACCAAGAGATACAACAAACCACATAAGCATTCTGGGGGCACAGAAGGTTTTTTGTTTCTTTACGTTTTCTCTCCTTCCCCTAGAACCCAAAATCCCAGAATTTTTTTCTACAGCGGTTCTGGTGAGATCGGGCATGATGTTTTTCCTTAAAGTTGTTAAAAAGTGGGAGAGCCATTCTCATCCATCTCACTCTTCGAGCCTCTTCTTATATTTTTCTTCTCACTAAAACTCAGTATCCAGTTGCTGACACGTAACTGAAGCTAGCTTAAAATAATACCAAGGTAGCTGAGTGTCTGACAGGAGAATAAATTCGTCGTTGAGTTAGGACCTATTTGATTTAAAATAATACCAAAGTAGTTGAGTGTCTTGACAGGAGAATAAATTCATCGTTGAGTTAGGACCTATTTGATTTAAAATAAATGAAATGCCTCTGAATGTAAGAACGAAAAACATGGCATACCTCATACTCGGATCCATTTTATGGTATTCACCCCATAATCTTTTTATTCAGATATGCATGACCTATGTATTATCAGCAATGGACAGCCTGACGCTGCTGTGACTAGGGAATTTAAACTCCACATTTTATTGAACAAAACCTTTTTGTGGATATTGGATGGGATCTGTTACTCTGCTTCCTTAGACTGAAGGTTTAGTGTTGCTGGTTTTAATACTTAATGTTGAACAAAGGGGGAAGGAATTAATTTAAAATAGCTAACTTTGTGTTTATGATAACTAAGAATACCATTCTGCAGAAATTTGCCTTCTGGTGAGTTTGCAATATTCTTTCAATGAACAGCACAGTTATATTTTTGGTGGAATAACAAGATGAATGTGGTAAAAAATACAAATGTAATTGGTATTGTATCTTTCCTGGGTGTTGATGGATTGGATTGTCTTGTCCAGTTCAGATTAACTACTAGATTTATTTTTAGTTGATGTCAGTAGAGATGGTAACTGTGAAGGAGATGCAACGTTATGTTCTACTTAGATATTAAAACTGTAGTCCTGATAACACAAACAAGTAGTCACTTAACTGACTTGTCCCATACCAGTGATGTTAATATCCTTCTGTGCATTCAGTGAGTATTGCCATAAACTGGTATATGAAACCTGTTCTACTATGAATATGTGCCCTATGTCCTGTTTTCTGTCTTACGCACTACAATTATTTAATAGAAATCTAATTATCCTTGAGATCACCAGCTCTGTCAGATCCGATTGAAGTGCACAGAATGGTTGAACAGTTACTTTGGTGGGATTGACATACAGATGATGGGAACAGCATCTTAGGAAGCTTGGTTTTCTTAGGAAATGGGCTAAAATAATATTTGAAGCAGAAATGAGTCTCAAAGCCAAAACACACCTTCATCCTAATCAGAAGTTCACCAGGACTTCCTGGGGTGGCCACGTTTCAGGGTTTTGGTTGTTATCGTGTAGACATGCAGAGGCTACGAAAGACATTTTAATCTTTCCTTGGCTGTAATGAAAACGTGGGCTACTGCATAATTCATTTGGTTCAGGCTCCTCTTCAAAATACTCAACTGGAAAAGAAGTAGTAATCAATTTTAGTGGGGCAAGAAAACTTACACAAATAAAGGGGGTGGTTTTTTTGGTTTGGGGTTTGGTTTTGTGTGGTGGTTTTTCTTTTTTTCTACATTTCTTCAGTTTGAGAATAGCATCTTAACTAAATGTGGTCAGGAATTTTATTACATTTCTGTAAAATTCAAAGTCATTAAAAGATAGTACAGAAGTTATCTCTGTCACAGCTTTGAATTAAACACCTGCAGTTTGTGTATGGTGCCTGGGAATGGTATTCAGCAAGTGTCCCACACGGAAGGAAGGAAGATACGTAGCAAGGTCCCAAGAAGAAAGGAGCAGTAGCTTAAAAGGTAGCCCTTTTGGAAACTTCAGAGCCTTCCTCTGGGTTGCAAGGATGCCTCCTTTCACTTAGACTAGCAAGCTTTTTAAGCTGGTTAGCCTAAGGTAAAACAGCTTTTAATGACTAAATAGGTGATATCGTCTCCCTTCTCTCCATGCAAATAAGTCCGTGCTTATCCCCTAATTAGGGTAGCAGAAGGGAAAGTGAGCCTGCATCTCTCAGGGCAGGATCATGTTTATCAAGGTAGACAGTATTCTACAGGAGAGTGCTCAGTCCCTGCCCTCAAAGGGACTGAGAGCTGCTTGGATCTACCTTTTGGAGGAAGAGAGAGAATAAGTAAATGTATTCATTTTTTTGGAAGTGGGATATGTATGTTCAAATTCCAGTGACAGCAGGAAAGTGGCTTTCCTCTCACACCTAACAGAAGATGTACTTGCTTCTGCAAGGAGACATTGGATTAAAAAAACCCCTAAAAAATAAAAGAAAAAGTGGTGGAGGCATCATTGCAAGCATTTTTTCTTCTTTCTCTGATCTTAGTCAGAGGTGTGTAAGAAACCACATCCTGGATTGAATCCTTCAACAGAAGTTGATGAAGAAATGCCTCGTATCCTGAGAGAGCCCATTCATGGATGAGGAGTTCAGGTGCTCAGCAAAGCATACTCCAGAAGAAACTAAAGGGAATTTGCATTCTGAAAACATAAGGTCTCCTTGGGCCATGCGTGATATAGGGTGATTTTACAGGTTAGAGATTTAGGACCTAGGCATCCATTATGAACCTGTGGGAAAACTGTACTTGCTGTCTCTCCAGCGCTCCCTTCCCTTTTGTTATTTACTGTAGCAGGTGGATACCAGGACAAGCTACCCAGTAGCTTCCTGTGATGTAGGACTGCTCATACCGAACGCTTCCTGGTATTCTTAGTTCTTTCAGAAGGTCCCATGATAATCCCTAGGAAGTTTCACAGCTGACAGTATCATATTGTTTAGTAGGTTTTTCCTAATAGCATACACAGAGTTTTCCTAATTCCTTCCCATTACGTTCAGTGATCTTCTATCACTCCTGAGGCACGTTGCTTTGGGCTGCATTACTTGCCTGTTCCTGGGGACCTTTTCCTCAAAGAACTGCAATGTTAGCACTGTGCCTCACAGCAAGTTTTGCCTATTTGTTGATCTTTTCTGCTGATCATGCGTGTTTGGAGTGACTTCTGTCTTTTTTTTGTTCCCTCTCTCGTGTTGGTTTTCACAGAACATCTGAACGGAAAGGTACCCGCAGTGCTGACCCAACTGGTCAGGGTTAAAAGATACTGTCCAAGCATGCGGGGCTCTTGGGGAAGTTAGCGATTTTGCAGGTGAAGAACATGGGCTAGGTTCAGGAGGAAGGCATTGTATTCTGAGTAATTGTCTCAGAATATTTTTTTCTACTCCAAACTGCAATGTGTTCACTACCAATTTTTTTTGTTTTGTTTTATCCGTTCCTGGACACACTATCCAGGCAGTTTGTTTGTTTGTTTTTCCGGGACGTCAGCAGTCAGCCCGTTAGGATGGGACACTATACGTGCTATGTGTATATTCCGAAGATGCGAACTGTGTGACTATATTAGCGCTATGTGCAAGTTAACAAGCACACCACCAAAAGGTAGGATGAGTACAGTTACGTGGTTTTGATCAGCTCGGAGCGAACATTCTTGTATCTAGCCAGAAACATTACCAATCTCCCGGACATATTGCTTCTACTGCACGTTCTTCCAAGGTGCCTTCTGCTTTGCGTACAGGGCTGAGCACACATCAGTGCTCTCAGTAAATACGATAGTGACTGAAAAGAAAAAGAACAGCAGGAATTGCACATAAACAGATTGTATACCTGAATATGTTGCTCAGTCTCTAATTTCTGATTAAAGAAATATCCCATGAATTCCCAAGGGACGCGTTTCTTTGCAGGCAGTGACAACCTTTGTAACAGTCAAAACTTCTGTTGAAAGATGCTGTAAAAAAGCATCAGATGTTCCGTTGCCCTAAACCTTACATTGCTTCAAATTTCCTGTTCCTGAAAAATAAGTTTGGAGTAGTCTGTAAATTAGTCGTCTCACCTGGAACCACCACCTGTTTCTCATACAAGTCATCATCTTTAAGAGATAAACTTCCCATTAAGAGCTGGACAAGGTGCTAGCTTTTTCTTGCAGTAGTCAGAAATAAGAACAATAAGTGTGTGGGAGTAATTCATCAATTTGGTTAGGAACATCAAGGTGCGTGCCTATCTGAAATATAGACTGTATGGGAACACAGACAGGTTCAGGGAAGGCTCCGAGTATAGAATTATTGACCCTGCAGGATAAGATACAGAATAATCTTCCTAGGCTGAACTTTGTCAATTTTAAGTAGTGTTCACAAAGTGAGTAGTTTAACAGTTTCATTCCCCTCAGCAAATATTTAATAGTAGATGCATCAGAACTTTTCCTATTTTTTTTCCTTTTATAAATTACACTACTGTAAAAGAATATTAATGTTCTAAGCATTTACTAATGTTCTGTAAGACAGTATAGATAAGTACAACTGATTGATGTAACTCATAAAAGTACATAAATGTGTCCGGTGTTCCAGTCTGGTTGCTCATTTTCTGATTGCGCTCTCAGTTCTGGGACCAACTGGTTGAGCTCCCTCTAGGACGTGTCACAGTCCTGGAAGCGATGGGGTCTGCGGTACCACATCCACGTGCAGAATGCAAGATTAAGTCAGTAGATCACAACGAATCTTTTTATCTTTGTGAAATATAAATACAATTATCAAAAGGTAACTTTTAAGATCAATTCTTCTTTCACAAGGTACTAATCGTGTGCCCACGCTGGGGTATTTTTAAGTCCATCAGGCAAAAAACCCTTCTGTTTTCTTCAAAATGCTTTTGAGCACTCGCCCTAGCCATCTATTCAAGAAGTGTGCTGTCTTCCAGACAACTCCAATATGAAGCAGTCTGCGTCTAGCTGTATTGCCAAGCCAAGAACATCATCTCATCCTATGACACATTCAGTATATATATGTAAGACAACGTCCTGGGAAGTTAGTAGACTTAAAGGACAGCTTTCATCTGCTACACAGTACCAATATGATGGTTGTTTCAAGGAATGTGTACGTTTGAAACAAGGAAAAAAATTGCTAAATTCATTTATATGCTGCTATTCAAAGCCTGTAATTGCATCTTTGAGTCATCATGTTTGAAAAACAAAGCTGCTAGGAACTTTTTTTTTTTTTAATGGATCATATCCAGCGTTTTGGCACAAGCATTTCTCTAATGAAGGAAAGACAGTGTACTGGAAGAGTGGGAAAAAGGCGGAGGCAGTGCCTTTTCTGGTAGCCATGCTTGCTTAGCCTGGTGAAGGAAGTCCACCCTCCCAGTGATACTGCACTGCTGGCATAAACATGGGCCTTGAGGGGTAAAAGCACACTACTAATACTGAGAGGAAGAAACGAACTTAAATACTCGGCACCCATCAGCGTCTGTTGAATTGACAGTTACATTTTCATTAATACGCAAATTCTGCATGTTTAATAACACCCCTCCTCCAGATATTTCCAATCCAACAGCAACAATTTTCAACAATATATTTTGAAAATAACTTTATAATGAAATTTTGAAGCAAACAAGATTGTTTAAATCATCATCTTTGGGAAGATTAGTTTTCGGGGGTTTTATTTTGTTTATACTGTGTTTTCCAGCAGACTACGTCAAAACTTTTCAGTAATGATAGTGATTATGAAAACTTAAGCCTACAAAATCCCTCTGTGAATTCAGTCTATAGTCTTACAGAAGAATGGGACTCCATTTGTTACTGACCTCCAGTTAGTCTGAGACTCATTAACCCCTACTTTTGGAGTCCGAGTCCAGCTGCTTTTTCATGCAGACGGTAGTCCGCTTGTCAAGGCAGTAACGTCCCAGCTTGGAGACAGCAGTGCTTGGGGGGGCTGTGTCAAAAACCTTGATGAAGTAGATGGCCTTCCTCTGCGCTCCCCTCATCCACAGATTTAGTCTTTTGATAAATATTTGGCAATCAGTTTAGTCAAGCATGGTACATTTAGTAAAATCCGTGGTAAATCTATGATGGCTATTCCCAGTCATCATCTTCCCCTTCATGTGCCCAGATATGACTTCAGAAAGGATTTGCTCCATGATTTCCCCAGGGGCTGAAGTGAGTCTGAGCAGCTGGTAATCTCACGGATTGTTTTTAGCCTTTTTTGAAAACGGTCACTACATTTGGGGTTTTCCTGGTCATCAGGGACCTCCCCCAATCTCTAAAACCTTGCAAACTTGATAGTGAACAGCCTCGTAATAACATCAGCCAGCCCTTTCAGCACACTTGAATGATACCCAGCCATCCCTGTGGGCTGTGTATGGGTTCAGATTGCTCAGGGGATCCCCGACTCAATTCTCTGCCGTGACAGTAAGGATTCTTCTGTGATAGTAAGGATTATGTAGGGAATAGAATCAAAACTTCAGAGGACTTGAATTGGTTGCACTTAGTTGTGCAAGAGTCAAGTGCATCCCTTAGAGTTCAATATTTTATCACCGAGGTAGGCACCACTCTCTTTGTTTAGTGGTGGATGCTAAATGATCATTAAGCCACAATGTAAATAATCATCTGCAAAGGAATAATTGTCATTCACAAATTTTTTTCTCTAAATTAACCAGAAGGGCATGATGGTTCATTTCAAACCTCTTTAGGACAGCTAACCTCTACTTAACAAGGGTAGGTCTTAAGTTTGGTCTTCCAATATTGCAGCAGAGAATGGTCTGGTAGAGGCAGAAGGAAACGTGCTTCTGGGGCATTGGAAATGCCCTGTGGATGAGGATGCTCCGGGAGGGAGCAGCAATGTGCACTCTCTTGGTGACTCTGGAGCACCAGTCCTGTAAGAACTGCTTCATTCTCCCATCTTTCTCTATCCCTACAGAGTTGGAACATGGTGTGCTTTTCCCTGAAGTCTACATCAGCAGTGTGTAAGTTTCAGCAAAATTTCGAGAACAGCATTAGTGCGGGTTACCCCCATTTTGGAGTAAAAACTCAAGACCAGCTTGCTTAAAATACTGATTATTATATTCTTTGCTGTGTTACATATCAGCAATACCCACAGATACAGAAATAATATATGCTTAAGGCAGACACAGGAAGATGATTTGTAATTCTTTGTAAATCTCATCTTTCCGAATTCAGCCAGTGTTTTATGGATAGCAAGCGCAGAGGTAAAACTGCTAGCCTGTGCTTTGAGTCAGACTAACAACTTTTGCTCCTGCAAAAACAATTTGCATTTTTAATCATCTGTTAGTTTGTGTCCTACATATTAAGGGCTTGTAGGTAAATTATTAAATTGAGAAAATCTAGATAGGCAAATGAACCTCAAAGCAATTAGAACACCTGAAAATTTATCAAGTGTAGTAATATTTTTCAGCTCTGGAAAGAAATTATCATTAACCATTGTCAAGCGCTTCCAGTTCTCTACCATACGGGAACTTCATTCTCCCCTCAGTTCGTTACCTGATGTAGTGACAAGCTGCGGGGAGATGACAGATTTAGCTAAGGATTTGGCGTCTGAACACCTGTGCAGTGTCATGCATTTAAAAATAGAACGTGACAGCAAAACACATCAACCCACTAATGTCCAAATGGAAAACCACAGGGGTTTTTCCTTCAGCTTTTATCCAGAGAAATAACTTTCAATCATCACTGGCCAAGTAAAAATACAAAGCAAAAACCGTTTTGTCGAGGTCCAAAATAAACAGGAACAAATTGGAGTGGTAGGCACAGGTGCACCAAAAATATTTTGTAATCGCCATTTCTTTCTTCTCAGTGATGTTCTGATGGCCTGTGTCTGTGAGGGATGCAGATTAGGACTGTTGAGTAGCAGTTTCTTCAGGAACCACTTGCTGGCGGGTTAGAAGACTGTCGACTACAGCTACTTCGCATGCTTTGACTTCAGTATGACTCATTCAACCCTCCAGTGGAGCCAACAAAACCAACCAAAACATTTTTTGTTTTGTGTAGTCTTCCTATGGGAGAAAGAAGCATAAACCAAGGGCAGAAATGTAAAAACAATCTTGCTTGATTACTGGGTTAGGTTTGCGCATTATGCTCTTTTCTGAAGGAGCCAACGTAATTGACAGTATTTGAAGGGAACATCTCCACTTCCCATCTCCTTTAATAGTATCCTTGAAACGTTAATCAAAACTAAAGCACATAGGGGTTTTTTTTTGTTTTTTTTTACAGAAGGGACAGGGTTTCCCAGTCTGTCTGAGATGCTAAGCCCGCTGCAGTCCCTGCTGGTTGCCAGCATGCTCTGCTCTCCTCTAGGGCTGAGCACAATTACTGGGCAGCACTGCAGGCTGGCTGGCAATGAACCCAGTCCATCCCCCTCTTCCCATTACAGAGTGCTAACCTTCCAGCATCTGCTCTTTCTTCAGCAAAACCTTTGTTTTCAGAGGTCATGTGTTTTTTCTTCATATTGGGTGCAATTTGACAGGGGTTTTCGGCCTCTTTTCTATTTGCAGTCCTATTAATTGTGTTAAAAAGGATATTTATTCACTGTTTTGGGACAACGTTTTCAAGTGATTGTGTGATTGGGAATTGAGGAAGGTCTGTATTTAGCTCTTCTGTGCTCTCATGTATGTATGAGAAAGACAGAAATCTACTTTAAACTCAGATAAGCATTAGCGTTTTGGATGATAAAAGCTATCACACATGAATGGGTTGCTTCTTAAAATCAATGCAATAAATTAGACTCCCTGTTTAGGAGCATCTGGCACCCTTGGAACCTAGTTCATATAATGACGTCTCTATTTATTAAAAAGAATTATGTAACAATATATTTGATTTATTTCAAGATTGGCTTAGCAACTTAATTGGACTATGCAGTATACCAGAGCAAAAAAAAAAAAATTTAATTAACTCATTCATTTGTGGGTGACTGGAAGCACTGTGCATCATGCTCGGCTTCTTTAAAGGTGTGCAGCCATTTGATCCTGCAAGGAACCAAACCTTTTCAGCTTCCACAGAAACCATCTTCACACCTACAGGACCTTCAGCACCATGCTGATGTTCAGACATTGGGCCCCAGTCGAAGCCCACAGAAACTGGCGAGATGTTTCCTTTGAATCCAAAGAGCACTTAATGACTCCTTGCAGATGAAGGAACCTTCCTGGAGAAACAGCAAGACAAAAATGCACCTTGAAGAATAAAGCTTGTTCTCCCCCCCTGTGGTTTCTCTTTTCCCTTGAGCTGAAACTCCCACCTTCCAACTCCCAAATACCATTAACATAGCAGAAAATTAGCGTGCTGTATCCAAGTTTTATATTCATCTTGGAGAAGAGTTTTATTTCCTCTATTTCCAGGATGACTACTTATACATGAAAAACATGCTCTTGCAACACCGTTTGACTACTTTATGAGGTTACCACCTCTCAGCTGAGGCAGAACAGTAATATATTTTTTTTTATGTAGAATCATAGAATGGTTAGGGTTGGAAGGGACCTTTAAAGGTCATCTAGTCCAACCCTCCCCCTGCTATAAGCAGGGACATCTTCAGCTC
>VZTL01013453.1:1373-47287 GCA_013400535.1 Scopus umbretta
ACCTTGTTTTTCCTTGAACTCAAACTTCAGTCAAATGACATGACATATGGAAATGGCTCCTTCAGGATTGGCTCATTAGTGCTTTTAAGACCTCTGACTCACCTACCATTTTAAATGCAAAAACTTCCACAAGTTTTGTAAATATTAAACAAAATAACGGTGTGTGCACAACTGTATGGGCAGGTTTTCAGACAGCTTGCTAAAAAAGCACTCTGTGTTTGCTGTCCCAAAGAGCACCTTTTTTCCTCTGTCAGCTTGTTACAGGTGGTGGTGAATTCTGACAACCAGAGACCAGTAAGTACTTACTCATCCCTGTGTGGACAAGGAAAGACAGCAACGTACGAGATCCAACTAAGGAAACATTCACATTTTGCAAAAGATATTGGATCTTTAAAATGAGCCAAATCTAAATCCTGACTCTGAAAAATACTTATCTTTGAGATGTTTGTTAACAGGTAGGCTCAGACAGAGGTCTAGAATTTGAATTTTTTTGTTCCCTGATACCTGTTTCTTCCCTATTCATAACAATGCAACAAATAGGGAAGAAAGGTTGCCTTATAATTAGAGCACAAGACACAGCATGGGGAGAGAGGATATTCACACAGCTTAATTGAGACACTTTTCCCCAGGCTTTCTGCAGCCATTGAAGAGAGAGAACTTCAGCAGGCAACTCAGGGCCCCTAAGTAGGCCTCTATTTCTAATCACCTCTCTCTTCGATGACTCTCAAAAGGACTCCAATAGCTGTGAAAAGAGGCTTTCTCTCCAATGAATACAGAAGGAGCAAGAAAGCCAAATCTAATGTAGGTTTCTGAGTAGGAGTTTAAATCTTTTCCATTCTGTTTTTGCTTATTCCACAAGACTCTGTGCCTGACAAAAAGCAGGTGCCTCAGCTTCCTTATCTGCAAAATGGGAGAGCTGGTGCCCCTTCCGTCCACCGGCCCCAGGGCTGTGAGGCTAATGTTGAAGGCTGTAAAGGACTGTGGCTGTGCAATGGGAGTACAGAGGCAGAACAGACAAGGATGTGATGCTTTACATTGCAGCACACTGGATTCCACCTCTAACAGCAGATCTCTACAGATAACCTAACTAGAATGAAGGTGGCACTACCAGTCCTTACCTGCTACGTACAGAAATAGGAGTATGAAGTGGGGTGCTGATATAAATGCCGTGCATTGTATTGAGAGGCAGTTTTACCGACAGTAGTGCTATCCTGGATGTAGCGTAGCTATTTTAAAATGTTTTATGTTTTTAAAGCATCATAAAGGTCAAAGTTTAATAACTGTGGCGTATAATTCCCTCTACCTTTAGCTCTACTTCTAGTGTTATTAACTTATCCACAGTCTAGACATAATATGCAGTGCAGCAGTTCGAGCAATGCTCTCTGACAAGCTGACAGGATCAGCTTCTCAGGGGACATAAGGGTAATTCACCCTCCAACTTTATTGAATCCTCTTTGGACCAAAACCTGCTAGTTGAACAAAAGTTGCCACAATGTGTCATATGCTACAGCATATAAGAGATGTGAGATGTGGCAAACATTTGTAATTGAAAACACACAGTTGAGTGCAAGAGGAAGCTAGCTGTATTTTAGAAAATGAATGAGATGGTTCCACATGTATAAATAGCAGTTTTTGCTACTGTTATCCAGCTCCTAAGAATAAAAAGCTTGCTTTTGCTTCCACTGGAAGCAGATTCAGGCTCTAAGTTGATCAGGATAGCCACTTTTCTTGGATTACTCTAAGAGCAAAACACGACCCAAGTCAACATGTCACTGTGGAGGAAACCACATTCTCACAGCATCAACACAATCAGTCCCCCATCTTGAATTTAAATGACAATTTATTCAATTTACGTGGTCTTCTTTCCTAGCTCTGGATTCTCTCAACTGCATCCATGAAGAGACTGATCTAAAATGCACCCAAGCCAACGAATTACTACCACTGGCTTCCATAGTTTTAGATCAGCACCTGTTTAAATGCATTTGGACTTCCTTTTGCTCTAAGAATTGATCACAAATATTTGTAACTGAAAGACCAGCATTTTTAAGTCGTTGTGTAAAAAAAAGTGATTTTTCACATAGGTCAGAGAAACTTGTGTCTGGCCCACACATAGGTGAGCATTAACATGAATTTTTGTGCATTCAAAATTAAAACTCTGTTCCTACAAAAACTCATACATGAAATATCAAAATTTACTTTCTGCAAACGTTTATACCAGATGTGATTGCTTGACTGTTTGCAGAGTTAATGTGAGTGTGAAGTAAATTAATTTAAAAATTAAAATGAATATTCATAGAAGTTTTTAGTTCACATTACTCATCGAGCTTTGTTTAATGCAGAGGCCAAGGAACAAACGTGAATCGAGGCAAGAACATAATACCAGTCTCCTTTCTTTTGTCCCAATCTTTTACACTTTCTGGGCATAGCCTGCTACTCTCCAGTTCTGGCAGTCAGTAAACCTTCATTTGTAATAACATCTATATCAAAAAAGAAAGAAAATAACTTCATTTTGCTCATCCCAAGACACAAATGTGGAAAAAAATGTGGTATTAATTTGCTGTAGAAACATTATACTGGGGATAACCTCCCTTCCTATGCTTGAGTCTATCTTCAGAATTAGTATTAATGCCGTGACACCATGCAACAGACATATGGAAGTGTTATTTGTTTCTCATTTACCAAACAGATAAGAATATGGAAATAGTTTCAGTCCATTTGTTTGATGAGCTTCCTAAGCCAGTAATAAACAAATCAATACAATTAGTTTTGGCTCATCATCATTAGAAACCTTCACTACTGGGATACAATTTAATTATACCTCTTGTTCCACAGCAAAAGAAAGCCTTTGAAAATGGACTACTTTGCCAACTATCGAACCAGGAGGGAGGAGCAAGAGGATACATCAGTGATGGAGGAGTTATTATCTAAGCAGGGTGTACAACATATAAAGCATATTGTGCAATACAATTTCCCTGATTGCAAGTCTAAAATATTCCTGCCATTAAGTGCTTATGAGCAACCCAATGTGAAATCCAGCTGTAAAGTGGCTGTGCATATAACATGTTTCATGTGAATGTTGCAATTAATACAGCATGCATCAATCACTCTTGGACTTGATTACAAACTGCACTAATCCTAATTGATTAATTAAGCTGCAAAGTTACATACAGTAATGTAGGTTAAAGAATCCTCACCATATGTGCACTAATGTCCCAAAATACATTTTCATTGTGGAGATTAATGCTGCTACTTTGCTCTCGGCTGTGCATCTAGAGGCTAACAAGAAGGGCTGCACTAAACATGGATATCCCTGAAACTAGAAATTCTTCAGTATGGGAATGCAGCTAGCTATAACAGAGGTAAAGGAAGTAAACGTCCACATTCAAACCCTCAGAAACACTTTTCGGAGGATAGGAAGAAAGGGCTGAAATCTAAACCTGACTTCCCCGAAGAACTCCTGAACCACAATTCTGCTCGCAATGCCTGCTGCAGAACAGCCCTCACCGCGGGGCAGGGGATAACAGAAAATCTCGAGTTGTAGGTACACTGAATGCCTGTTTAGAGTGGCAACTCTCCAACACCGTCAATCAATGCCTCAAGACTTTAACTGGTATTTGCGCTCCATCTCTTTGCGCCACAGTTGCAGCCAATCTTCTCTAAACCATGTCTGACAGGCTTGAAAGCGCAGATTACTCCAGAGAGGGGGCAGCTGTGGTAGAACGGTGCCAACCTGCACAGGGAGAGGGGCCCAGACAACCCGTAGCTGGAGATGAAAGAGCTACACAGGAGAGGAAAGAAACCTCTAGTGATCTCCCCATTGTGTCACCTTATCACACGCTAGGTTTGCCAGGCTTTTATTTGCCATGGTTTCAATCCTCCAGGGAAAATATCTTTGTGAAACCTAAGGTGACTTGATACATAAATAATGCAATTGGGATCACTCAAAAGACGTTACATTCACTGCACATCCAGTGCAAAGCTCACTATTGTATTTATAACAATACGTCTTTGGATGACACATCTTAGATCGACTTGTAGGAACTTTTTACACAATCAATAAACGTTATCTCCCAACTAATTGCCTGGATGTCTAGAAGTGTATTTCTGCTCAGTACCCAGCACCAGGCACTGGTAATCAATGCATTCTACTGTATAATTATCATCTTAAATTTTCATCTTATTTTTGAATGACAGTAAAAGGAAAAAAAAATATGTGGTTTTAAAATACAAGAACTGTTGCATGTGTACTTTGAAAAACGAGGGTATATTTTTGGTTTCTATATGGAGACTTAAGATGCTTACTTCAGACAGTCTTTTTTAGGTATCTTGCTGTAAACAGACACATGAAAATTACAGTAGGTTGTCTTAGCTGTAATTCAAGCGTCATAATGACAACAGGAGCACTGTAAGCCACTGAGATGTAGCCCATCTAAGGCTCTGCTTTCAAAGTATGTGAGGTTGGTTCTCAGTTTCAGCTGGTGTCCAGTGTCATCAGTAAGGACGAATTCATCCTGGAAGGTAGGTATGAAAGGAAAATTACACAAAGCTTCCCCAGTAATGCCAAAATGACACTGCCAATTCAGTACCTCTGTGGCACTTTCCCAGAGTGAGCATCTGAAGACTTCCAGAAAATAATAGGATTTTTTAAAAAGCCTCTTATACAGGCCTCTACGTTTTGCTTGGAAAAGTCTGTGAAAAATAATATGGTCTGTTTCATGTTTGTTTATGGTTACTTTTGTCATCAGGATGTGATGCAGTAATGTCTTTTTGACTGCACACATGTATGCTTTTGCCCTTCCCAAGGTTTAACACTTTAGCTTCTCTTTCATCAGGTCCCTGGATCATAATCCAAAAGTAATGGTCTAGTATCACTTAAATTGTCAGCTGAGCTGATAAAAGGAAAGAAGCTACTACTGGTGAAATGTATTGATGGCTGAGCTCTGAAACAAATTTATCAGTCTCTTCTATAATGTATTATCACTAGTAACGGGTGTGGCAGAGTGGAGAGGGCACCGAATTGTTGGAGCTATTAAAAGCCCATTTTTCTGAGGAAGTTTGCACTGTTCAGATTGAAATGCTTCGTTTTGCTGTATTGTCTCTGTAACACCTTCCTCAGTCTCACAGGGCACGACATTGGCTGCAAGCCAACAAAGCAAATCGTACAAGAGGGTACAGTTAATATGGAAAGGATGTGAGCTTGGGGGAGGAAATGCAAATTTATTAGCATAGTCATGCCTGAAGAGCATGGGGAGTTGAACCTTTGGCACAGTTCAAGGATCTCTCCACAGGCTTGTGGCCGCCTTACTCATTGCCTCAGCTGAGAGTCCAGGGGAAAAGACAGCAGTAACCTTAACTCAAATGACTCTACAGTGAAAAAAAGAAAGTTAATCAAATATGGGCTGTTACATTAAAAACATAGCAAGAACATTTAAGGATGTCTTTATCCTCTACAGTGCAGTAAACCATCCACATAAATATAGGAAAAGTGGATTCAAATATTTTTTTCTTCGATGGCAAGACCTTAGGGCTGTGAGATTTCACAACTTTACTGTAATTTTTACAATATCTACCATTCTTTGAGCCCTGCTTTCTGGGATCAGTTGACTAAATGGGAGGTGCCACTTTTGCTAAAACAGAAGACATTTTCTAGCCATCATTATTTCAGAGAACAGCTAGAAAACACAAACTCTGGAAGCCCAAGAACAAGAACACAAATTAATAGAATTCCATGTTTATCATTCTGAAATCTCATCATCTTGGGAGGCTCAGCTCCAGCCTTGAACACCTGGGAATGATGGCATTAAGATAATTACTGACACCTCAAACAAGCTCCTGCTCCTGGCCCAGAATCTCCAGAGGGGACTCAGAGGAGAAGCCCCACAGCATGTGTCAATGCAGATGTGATGACGAGCACACGTGCCATTTCCAAAGAGACACCTTCTTGCAGCATCTGGTGTTTTTTCCCAACAGTACTGTTTCACTGCACTAAAGCACCAAAGTTCAAAAAGCAAGAAAACCAACACACTTCGGGACTTGAAGGTAAGACAGCTAGCTGAAGCCGCGACCTTGCATGCCAGTGAAAAAATGTAAGGCTTGTTACTACATGTCTAGAAACCCTTTCTGTAAAGAAAACAGAAGTGCATTTATTTCAGCGGGCGTGCATTCAAAAGAATGCACACATTTTGTGCTTTTATCTCAACAGCTGATTATATACATGCAAACCAATATTTGATTCTGTCATCAAGTGGGTGATTTTGTTGTTTTACTGTTTCTTTTAAAACAGACGATCGCTGCACACAGCACAAAATCAGGCTAAAAGCTTTAAACGCACAAAAGCTTACCTATAAATTTTCTACGGTGCATCACTATCTGACAGCTCTTCACTGATCGGGTCATTCAGATCCACAGTTACAATGTCCATTAGGATCTTGCAGTGAATTCTACTGTCTGACTGTTCTAACAGTTCTAAGAGGATAAAGCAGTATGGCCAAATTCTCTATTTCTAGAATGCAGTTACAATAACTCCCATAACTCCTACAGCAATGGCTTATCAATATTCAAATGCTGTAAAAAACCATAGCTGTGAAATCTAAGTCATAACTTTGAGACCCCTCAAAATCGCTCTGCTTTCCCAGATTTAGTTAGGCTTATCTGGGAAATTTATGCCAATGGGAATCATACATGTTCATCTGCAGATGCTAGTTCAAAGGACAAGTCTTATGATTTCAGAATATATTCTTCTATTTTAATTGAACCCAGGATGTTTAAAGCGTGCTGTAAAACTCAGTCCTTTTCCGTGTCATTATTTCCTTCAAAACTGAGTGGTTTGAGTGGTTGATTGTTATGGAAATGAATGAAAAATGTCAAGAGATTCTGAATTTTGAGTGTTCTGCTCCTGATATCAGATCAGACTGTATTGTAATATGTAATTAATGGTGTATCTGCCCAGTGTACTCAATTACACTGCTTTTATAAACTGAAATAAATATTTCTTGTATGTATACACCCAGATGGTTGACTTACATTAGCTGTATGACCTATAACTTTGAATATCTTTATATGCAGTTAAAATCTCAAGCACACTGTTCCATCACCATAGTTTCTTGAATTTAAAATTATATTAATTCAGCAAGTCACTTAAAAAGCATTTGAGATGAGATAAAACAAACAGTAAGAATTTCACCTAATCTAAAGATCCAGTAACAAGGGAAAGCTCCAGTTTTATAATCTTGCTTCAGAAGAGAAAGTCTTTCACATAATCACTCAAAATTTTAATTTCTCTGCACAGAATGAAATTCCAAATGGTTTTTGACAGTCGTAACTCTTATGCAAACCTATTTCATTTTAGTAGCTGAACATCAATTCATACCATAATGAAAAGCAAATCTTCAAAGTTGTCTCTCTCTCTTTCCCCTCGCATTTAATACAAATCGATGACACAACGTGACCGCTATCACAACATCCCTCCTTGCAGATTGTTTTCTTAGTTAGCTCCACACATTTAATCAACGATGCTAAGATACTAAAAGCACTTTGCTGCCTTTTTTTCAATTTATCGAGACTCAATCTCCCTCCAACTTTCAGTCAGCATCTAAGTTAAATAATACTAGTTGAATGTGGATTGATTTGAGGGTAATAGTTACATGTGGAATAGCATATATTGTATTTAAATTTAGTGATCTAATTTAAGCAGAGGAATTTTTGAGTATGTGTATCACAGATGGCACAGTAGTTTATCTTTCAGTAGGTCTCCTGTTATAAACTGTAAACTTCACTCAACAAGCTCAGTGAAACATTTCATATATATAAACTGACTCCTAATTGTGGGCTGACATTTGTAATAGTGCAACAATCCCACGGATCTTTCTATTTTATTTGGCCAAGTGCTCTTTACAATATCATTCGCTCTCTTTCTCTCTTGAGATATATAAAGGTTTAACTGGAGCTCCAGGATACACTGCACACGGTCAGCGAATTCATCAACAGCCGGCCAACCTCTTTATTACTCCTTCATTCCCTGGGTTTATGAAAAGGGCTGTTAATTCAGTAGGCAGCACTCTTACCTCTGTCGCGGTGCTGCTGGAGTGACGGCCCTGATTCCTCCCGCACTTGCACTGTTCTAAGTCTGCAATAACTCCAGTGAAATCATTGGTAAAACTGGTCTTTGTGAGAGGAAAATGAAGCCCTTTATCTTTCGGAGAGTACGTGCTCTTTCTTACTGTAAACTCAGTGCTTTTTCTGCATTGAAGCTATTAAAAATGTCAGAGTGCATCTTGCAAGGCCAGAGACATTTTACTTTTATGACCAAATTCCAGTTTGAATAATTACAAGAGCCAGTTAAAAATACATTTTCAATGAAAAGGGGCAACATTTTCATGAAAACGTTTTCCTTCCATGCTGCATTTTCCCCACTGTGTCAAATGCCCATTTGTTCTTTCCGTTCATTCTTAAACATCTATATGCTGTTTAGCAGCCATTGCATTTCATCCCAGAGGTAGCTGCATTTCACAGTGGATAAAAGAGACTCTTTTATAAATAGTAAAGTTAATTATTTCATCTTATTTCTTCATTTCCACCAAGATTAGCTGTTATAAATAAATACATTTACAGTCATCAAATACTACTGCCTAATTTCCCATTAGATTCATTCTCTACACTTCTTTTCCATAAAATCAGACTCAGCTTTTTTTATACAAAGAGGGCACATGATTTTTAATTCCACTAGGATTATGTCTTTGGGTCAAAGCATAATTGCCTACAATAAATAGAAGCATAAAAGAGTGACTTGGAAATGGAGAGACGATATGCTGGACCTGTTTAAAAGGCATCTGGTGCCCCAATTCACTGATAGCAATGCTGAAGGGCATTTGTTTTCCCCTGCTATGTGAAAATTCAATTTCCTTTGAACTAGGGGGAAATCATATTTTTATCGATTAAAAGGAACGAAAAAAAGCAGACAGATACCCAGTTTTGTGGGTATCACACGTAGCATCTCTGGCTTTGCATATAGTGTATTACAGCTTTAAATAAAATACTGTTGGTCTTAATTTCTTTAGACAGCAGCTATATCTAGGGAGCCGAGTGTGCATCTGTGGGAAGACCAACGGAGGAACAATTCCGAATCTTTACATTTAGAGTTAGCCTCAGGCTTTAACTATTATTCAGTAGAGCAGCTTGGCAGGGAATGTATATAATGTTTTGTAAGGTAAGAAAGGGTCTCTGTTCCTCACCCTGGCACCAGATGGAACTAATGAACTACAATTAAAGTAACATTTATTCCATTCACAGATTAACTGACAGACTAAAAACTACAGGCGATGTGTGCTCAGTATTGCCCTGGAAAGAAGGTGCAAACAGAGCTTTTAAAATCCTAATTCGTTGTGTGCTAGGTAACCTCTGCACCCCTCTCACCAGCTCTAAATTCTCTTGAGTCACTGCAGCTACTTACCAGTCCCTAAGACACCACCAAGAAGCTCTTCCAAATGTCAGCATCCTCACAATGGTTCCTGGCCACACGTCCTGCACTGACTGTATGTGCTTTGCACAATTGACTTTCTGATCCCTCAAGGTTATTCACATGAGGGGAGTAAATGCCTTTTCAATCAGCTCTAGAGCAACTGTGAACAGCTGGAACAATGAAAGACAGTGTGCTAGAGCTCCATTCAACTATCCTACCACTGTGGCAACACCTGAAGTTCCCAACAGCATGGAATGGTGATGGAAATTCAAGTATCCCCAACTACTGCGGGGCAGCTGCCATCCACTGGGCTGCTACAACTCAGCAATGGCTCTACGTTGTGAGGGGGTGGGCAGTAGGGGGTCCTGGGCCCACGTGCAGGGAAGACAGCAACGTCACGAGGAGTTACTGCAAGCCTTTCCTGAGGCCCCAGCCCGGCCAGTGGGCACACTCTTGTTAACAGCTTTAGCGCTGGTGAGCCGCAGGAAACATTTGGAATAGTAACATTCAGAGCTGAAACCAGCTCGCGACAGATGGGAAAGTTAATCCACTGCTGGATGGCAGACGCCACAAAAGGTTAGTCACAGAGCCATAGGTCTGAACAGGCACTGTTAATACAGTTGAGCATCAGCTTAAGGTATTTTACTCCTTTGCAAAGAGTTTCTTTTCTACCATTCCCTGCAGTGGGTTCACTGCTCTGCCCTTGGTTCCACATCCCACGGGGGAACAGGTAGCAATGTTAAGTGTTAGGTAGAGCCACACGGCAGTCAACAGACATGCCTGACTCAGCTACAGCTCTATAGGTCCCACAGGGTAAGACTACAAGGTCAGGAGAGAATGTGCTACAGAGAAAGCAAGCTCTGTCCACTCACGTTGCCAAGTTATCAACCTACCGGTGTACTAAAGTTTTACAATGTGAGTTCCTAAAGAAGCGCACACCTCTTAGCGCCGATACTTCAGTCTATGTGTTACAAAGAAAAGGCATTCCCCCAAACAAACACCATTAGCTTTTCCCCCTTCCCTTAAAAAATAAAATGCAAATTTAGTGAAAAGCAGTCTGTGTTCAACCAATGCTCTAAGAGCTGAGACCAAATGTTATTGCACCAAGGGGAGGAATGGATTTCAGAAGAAAAGGCAGTCAACTAAAACTGCCAACCATACTCACATACTTAAGCCCACAGTACTGTTGGCCTCAATGTCCCAGCTGAGTTTAGTCACTACAGAACTAGAACAAGGCAATTTCTGCCATTTCTAAGCTCAATTTTTGCACTGGAAGGATTCCAGATAACCTTGGACGGCAATCTCACTGCAGTGAGATATGTCAAGATTTTTCTATATCCAAGTGAACTCTAATACACCTAGGATGCTTGTAGGACTTCTGTATAACAACCACAAGCTTCCTGATATCGTTCACTATAACCACATCCACGGAAAAATACTTAACAGTTATTATTCCTATACTTGGAAAAGACACTCCAGCTATCTGGCCAAACTTCTGTGGTTTTTTCGGTACATCTCTCACTCCCATTTCCATGTCAATTTTTTCCTCTGTCCCAGGGTGGAATTAATTTTCAGACCCAGTTTTATGTTGCCAGAAGTAATTTTTAAGAACCAGGATGGCAACCAGGCTGAAAAGTATGATATAGCAGATGAATGTTTTGCTGTACTAAGAACACGAAAGATACCACCTCCCTCATGCCTTTACCAAAACCTTGAACTAAGTACAACAGCATGCTAAATAACTGCACACACCTATTAGAAGATATAACACATAAACAGAAGACACTTAACCAGAGTTTACCTCACCTTCCTTTGCTAATGAAGAGTTAGTGTCTAGGTCAGGCATCTAGATTTTCTTCAGGCAACAGAGAAGGGGCAGAAAATTTGCTTCACCTATCTTTAGACAACTCTTTCGGAAAAATACTTTTCAGAGATGCTTACTGAAAACTGCCTGAAGGGAAGTGAGGGAACTACCTAAACCAAATGCCTATCCTTCACACTGCCAAAATGACCCACTGAAAGTCTACCTGCATTAGAGATTTTGCATCTCAACCTTATGTCATTTCAATGAAGTTCTCTGTATCTTGTATTTAATATGTTAAGAATACAAATTCAGTCAGTTAACTATGTTTAATGCAAGCCTTTGGTTTTTACCGGGTGGGGAGCTCTTGCTTGCTCTAGCTATCTGCTTTTACATTAACATTCTGTGTCAAGAAGCTGCACCCTATGACATTAAGGGTCTAAAAGTTTTATGACTGTATTCTGTAGCACTAAAATCAAAGAATCCAAATCAATGCTACAGATCACAGAATGCATCACTGGGAGTTTCTCACCATTAAAAAAACATATCTCATGATCTATGTTGTAAATACACACTCAATCAATTTTTAAAACTTATATTGCTCTGAGTGTGTAGTGATGGTAATGGGAATGGCAAGGATGTCACTGAGATATTCCTGCCCAAATGTCTCCCCGGAGTGGAAGATGTTTTATTGAACTGATATGTGAAACTATCAAGACAGTCATTACAAATACAGATACACACAGTTTGTTAGTTACAGCCAGACTCTTTTGTAGAACTGACGACTAAAGTTATGGCCACTAATAATGCTAAAAACTGATTCTGTAAGGCCAGTACTTATATAATCCCTAACATCGTGGATCACATGATCAGATACAACTTATCTTCATACAATCTTCCACACGGAGGTTTATAAATACATTTTCCTCTGATAGATAAGGTAATGGTCCAGCAGAATTCTAACTTTTTCCTGAAAATTTATTCAAACAATGAAAACCAGGCTATTGTATTAGCCTTGATATTACATGGGTGATTACAGGTGACTTTTTAGGAATCAGACAAGAAAGCAAAAAAGAAAAACTAACCAATAAGCCAATCTGAATGAAAGCAAACCATACCATTTTGGATTCTCCTGTTCTGCTGCCATGCACAGGAATGTAAGAAATGAAAACATCTATTAAGTACAAGGTGGGAAAAGCTACTGAGCAGGCTACTTAGCGTCCAAAGGGCACGAAACAAAGAAGTGAAAAAGGGTCTAAACTTTCTGCGTGCATCTGCAGCCCACTTGGTACCACTCAGTGCTAGGCTGATAGGACTTCTTAAACTGTAACACGGTAAGGTAATTGGGAGTTCAATTGTGCTTTACATAGAAAGGGCTCTCCTAGGAATTAGGAGAATCAATTACTGCGTATTAGACACAGCAGATATAACTTTTGTGTGAGCCTTTAATTTGAAACCGATAGGTTTGGTCCTCAGTAGAAAAGCATGCACTTTGTAACTTTGACTTTAAACAGTATTTTCTCAGTAGTTTTTCAACTGAGATTCTCTGTATCATATTGCCTTCCTACCCACTCCTTTCAGTTCATTGCTTTAGCACATTAGAGAGTGAGTTACACTTTGGAGTCTTTCACTTTTAAAGCAGTGACTGAACTGTATACATTGCTACTGCAGATTTCTTCAAAATGTTTAAAAAACTTACTAAACAATATACCTCTACATTGGTTTATTATACCAGCCTTTTACCCCAGAGCCTTAAGGTCAAATCTAGATTAGACAAACTAGTGCAACCTCGTAGTTTCACCAGTCCATGGCAGTGCTTCATGTACATAGTAAAAGATCAGTTTCCATTAGTTGGACCAGCAATCTTTGCTCAGGAGAGAAGCCAAAGCCTTGGACAACAATGTTACAGTGAACTGGGTCCGACGCAAATTCACAGCACTGGAAAGATTTTACCAGGTTCTGGAGTATGACGTTCATCTGTCACTTTTGTGGGCACTCAAATTATTCAAGCTATTTGCACATAAGCTAAGACTCCAGAGAGTAAGAAGGATACAACTTCCCAAAGCAAATCAGGAATCTAATCCCAGTTTACAGGGACAGAAAGTCATTATTACTAGATGGCCGATTGCATGCAAGATGAATGTTGTCTGTAGTTGCAGAAAGCAGGGAATGTTCACATCACAAAATTATCATGCCTCTCAAAGTATACTTTGTGATAGTCTGAAAAGGAATAATGGGAGAGAGACCAAGACATTAGAAACATTTTTTTCTACTTACCATATAGTATCTAGATATTTAAAAGCTTTGTTCTGCTGTGATATTGGAGTACATTACTTTTAGGCATGGACAGGATATACTGCAAAACCTCAATCTTCAGTGTATTCCCAGCATATCCATCTTTTATTTACTACTGCTACTACTAGCGTTTTGTAATACTAAGATACCTGCAACACCAGCAATCATGCAGAACTTCATAACCATGTTTAGGAAAAACAGCACAAGAGATTTAGACAAATGTTACCAGCAAATCTCTGCTTCTTCAGCTAATGAAAACATCCTACAGTAGTGTTCCCAGTTCTGCTTTCTAGATATTTAATGGGAATTCCAGATACTTCTGTAGAAAAAAAAAAAAAAAATCAATATGCCTAAATTACTCAGGGAACTGTTTCATTTTCAGATGTGATACAGGCTATTTGGTCAAGGCAGTGCTTTGGAAAATGTTTTTCCCTATATTTGTGCCATTTCCACTGATTATAAACACTTGTTACTGATGAGTAAGAAATGTAAACAGGAATAAAAAACCTGGCAAAAGTTAGCTGCCAGCTCTCAAATTTCCTAGAACTAACTGAAACTTCTTCCTGACTTTGAAGAGAGAAACCGGCTCCTGACGCAGCACCCCATGTAGCAATCCTGTCTGTGAAGAAAAGTGCAACACAACACCTGACCTCCCAACTCTGCTGGTGGATGTGCATGTTGAAAATCAGATTAAAGATCTGCTGTTCAGACCAGGCTTGGATTTACAGGGATTTAGTGGCAGTGAGGAGAGGGGAAGAAGGTGGTAATGGCTGGCTGAGGAAGCTGTAACACTGTTCGATTCACAGTGCAGGTGAGAGGAAATCTGCAGCACACAGCAAACAGCTTTTCTACTTTTCCTGAAATGAAAGTTTGCATCAGGTTCTATTAATGCTATCTGGATGCCACCGCAAAGGCGTCTGAGCTCACGGTTTACCATGTTGAGTAAGAAGAACAGCAGCATATTGTGGACTATTTTCATCAGGTTTTCTTCAGCTAATTTCATTCCTCTCATGCTATAAGATCGCTCATAGCAGCCCAGAAATGCCTAATGAAAAGAGAAATAGTGTATCTGATTTCAGTCATGCTGTTCTAAGGGAATTAATCGGAGTCATCATTACCTTAAACACTTCCATTCAGAGTGGGTTTTATGATGAGCTCAAGAAAAGTAAATGCTGTTTCAAATAGGTACCTCTATATATTAAATCAAATAAATGAATGATAAAGTGCTGGCACTTTTTGGCAGTAATCCTGTTATTGCTTAGAGCCATTTCTAATGCAAATGAAGAATGATGTAGCAGAGCTATTTAGCAATTTTCTTTGATGGGCAGTGCTGACTGCTGGAAAGTGGCAGGAATGCAACTGCTCAGATGTGGAGTGCTCCAGCATGTCTTGTAAGATTCCCTCTCAAATCTAATGATCACCCATCCTTCCTGCAAAGCATGATCTTTAAACAAGGCTCCGCTGAGCAATATAAGACTGTCTTTGCACAGAGGCCAAGACACAAGAGCTGTGTCTAGTCATACAGAATTTTAGGAAACATGCAATTTCTAGTGAATTCACTTAGGAAGTTCCACTTCTGACTGTTTATAAAAATGCACTTGATATGGATTTGATCATCACTTGGTCATCCAGCACTCCCTCCCAGGTTAGCATGAACTTACATAGGCAAGAATACACTCCTGTGCTTTCTGAATGTCAGGGTAGTGCATCAGGGGCCATTTGGGAACCCTGACTGAAGGATATCTTCAGAGCTCTGCCACAGACTTGCAGGATGATACCTGTGCATAACTTGACAAATGACCCCCTGTGTGAGTTTTACAATCTGGAAAATGGGGAAATTAGAGCTGATTTAACATTCTGCAGTGCTTTAAGGTCTGTGGATGATACGCATTATGAAATGCTAAATATTATTAATGAAATCTAACTGGAGGAAGAACACTGGCTTCAATCTTTGGAAGGAAGACGGGCTTGGGAACTGTCCCTCTATTTAATAAAACATTGCATAAGGCCAATAGGAGGTTGTCAAGTAGGGCATACATAGAAAACGTGGTAGATTATATGTCTACTGTAAATTCAAACACAGAAAACTTTTTCAGAGACTGCAAATTATCTAGATAATGTGAAATGGTGCATGAACATCAGCTTTACAGGGGGATAGCATGGGCTCTCTTCAGGATATATATGGGAAAAGAATAAGCCACAGCTGACCTCAATTTCTTAGGCTTTTTTGATGTTTGTGTCTCATGAATGCAGGACGTGGCAATGACTGGAAACCCCAAGCTACCAAGATGCAACACTGCTGGCTGCAACCCAGATCCCAGCCCTTCAGAGCCAATAACACAACATCAGAAGAGTAAAAATATTACAAAGAGGTAGTGAGGAAGAAAGACCAGACCCCCATGTCTGCATGTGACCACCTCCAAAACACAGAACAGCCATCCTGCTAACAATATCACAAAACAGACATAGTCCTTCATGGAGTGTGCAGCTGGGGACCCTCAGAGACCCAAACGTACCTTCCCCAGCCATTAGCACACACTGCTTCACACTTAGGGGGAGCAAAGCTATTTATACTGCTGCATCCTGGGGAAAAGTGAGACGTGGTATTCTGAAGTAGATGAAAACATCAATAAAACCACTTCCACTAGGACAGCAGGAGGTCTGGAAAATTGGGCAGGCCTTACTGAAGAAAATGGCCAGCAAAAAAAACCTCAGAAAATTGTTTTCCAGTCAAACTGACCAGGTTTGAAGGATGAAAACCAGCATTTTTGCAACAGTATTTAACTACTTTTTTGCTCAGACTTTTCCACCTGAGGAATGACTTCAGAAGTAGAGAAGCTTGGCTTGCTGAGATCCATATGTTGTGGTGAGAAGAGATGTAACTCTGAGGTTTTTCCACAAGACTGGGCAAGGCAATCTGTCCTCAAAGGGCATATTTACAGGAAATCATCAAAGATAAATCTGTGGTTTCCACTTTCCTGATTGGGGCGGATGGTACTGTATGATTGCTATTCAGGGTCCTCAGGTTTCCTGCTGTTTTCAATACTTTGCACTTTAAACTGTCTTACAACTGACTTTGGTCTTTTTTTTATTTATTAAAAAGCACTTCTATCCATTTAACTAGTTAATGCTTTCACAACCCTTTGAAGCTGTAAAGCACTGCAAATTTAGAAACTGTTCTTAATAATCATTTGGACAAATGGATCCAGAAAATTGCATATTGATGAAAGGAGTTTATGTTCTTTCCAGTCAAATATTTCCTCACTCGTTCCATGCAAAATTGCTTGGCCAAACAGATTTTCCCAAGGCGCTCTCAATAATGGATGACAATAAAGAAAACAAAACTTTCTTTTGTTTCTGGCTTTTCTCCGAACCCATCAGGAAAGGGTAAAGCATAATGACATAGGTCTGTTGTCTCCTGTAACCCTCTGGGACTGTTTTCTCTAATGTGATTGTTTGAAAATCAGCAGTTTTCTGCCAAGAAATAAAACAAGCCATTTCCTTTCCACTGAAAAAATCCGAATGCCACAAAGCCTGCTCACTCATGCAACATTAATTTTTAAAAGAATCAATTTTGTAATCTTTCAATTACGGTTTATTATAATGATAATAATCACTGAGAAATCAGTGTTTTTTCCACTGCTAGTGGCTGTCATCAAACCACTTTCAGCAATGCTGAAAACACCTGGACTAATAAACCAGGCATTATTTATTTATACTTTAGTTTTACTTATTTAGAAACATATTAAACATCAATTCCCTTAGCAGTTGGTAATGTTACAAATACTAAAAGCAAATAAATTATATCTGTAGCACACAAAGACCTAAAAGTCACTGCCAGTCTGGCTATCTTGTACTGTTGTAATTGAAAAGTACTTACAAAAAGCCAAAACAAACCATATGGACCTCACTCGTTGCTAACACTACAGAACACATGAAGTGAGTCTCTGTGTGAACACCTCTCGTGCTGGAAGCTCACAAAAAGGCTGTCCCAGCTCCAGTGGGGCACTGGCATACCAGATCCCTTTGCTTTTCACACTTAAATCATTGTGCTGGGTGTTTGGTACACTGGAGCACGGACATGAAGCATTTGTGATAGCTCATATACATACATATGTATAAATTCCTGTATAACAGCTCCAAGCCTTTTTCAATGCTTGTATATACAGAGCTACACACTTGTGTAACAGGGAACATGTGTTGTTCATACAGCAGGTCATGCCAGAGCTTAGCATTTAACAGCATGAGCACAATGGGTTTATATTATGTTCTCATTTTACAATAAAAAGTGTACAGAAAAATCACTTGGTTTCTGATCAAAATCTGAGCTCCCTGCTGTTTTAATTGCTGTAACCAGCAATCATCAATAAATAATCATGCACAGCTCCTACATCCCACTGTGATATTTTGTTTTTGTTTTAAGTACTGGATGTGCTGAGTTGGGATCTGCAATTCCGGAGCAGACTTTCAGGTGTTCTGCTCCAGGATTCAAGGGAAAGAGCAAGCGCAAGGGCAAGGGCAAGGGTACAGAGGGGAGAGCTGTTCTTCATCAGATACCTTGCAGGTCTGTGAGCTGTTTTAAAAGAAATTGTGCCGAAAACAGGAGGTGTGTTCAAGGCAGTGTGTTTCACAATAAAAGAACAAAAGGCTGAAAGAAGAAAGCTATATAAAAGACAGTTACAAACAACGATGCAGGAAATCAAAGAGGCAAAAATGTTGAAAATATCAGTAATGATAGAGAAGGAAAAAGATGTTTGAAGGAAAGCAAGAAACATGCCAAATGGAAACAAGTATCCTGTTAAAGAGAAACATGAGCAAGGAAGAGTTTGTGACCAACGTACAGTGACAACATTACAGCCTGTGATTTGAGTTTGCTAATCCAAATGGAAGAGTCTGAGATTGGCGTAAGGAGAAGGCACAAAAGTTGAAATGCTTCAGGAACTGCCTGGGGCCACGCCTCAGGCCTCACAGACGGTGTACGCCTTAGTCTGTACTGAACTCTCCTGGCATCCAAACAAAGACTTGGACAGTAACCAGGCTCCGAACACCACCACACAGCCACATGCACTGTGGCTCACAAATTCAACCCACCATTTAGCTCACTGGAACAGAAAATTAAATCCTACCTTTGCAAAGACACAAGAACTGTTGCCTCCAAGGAGACAATACTGGAGGGGCATGCACCAAATAACTCAGGTGGCCTTCGGTCTTACTGTCTTCTGTAGCACTCCTACTCCGGCAGCCTGGAGATGCCTTAGCCTTCCCATCGGCTGTGGGCAAGAGCAGCAGGGAATGTGGTAGAAAGGTGGAAGTCCACAATCCCCTCCCCTCGATGGGAAAGGCTTCTCTACCTCCTTGGCATGGAGGCCAGGCTGCCACGGATTTCTGGCAGCAGTGAGGCTGCCAGCTGCATCTGCGGCACTCCTCACCCCCTTCTATCACCATCTTTACCTCCCAGTCAGGTCTAGTACGCTCTCTGGCTACATAGGGGCCAGGACAATGGGCAGTGGAGGAATGGCAGAAGGCCAAGTCATTAATTCATTCATTAAATAAAGAAATCAAGCCATTTGTTTCTGAGATGCAGGCAATTAACATAAACAAATTAAATATCACACTGTTAGATCAAAGACAGCGTGACTTCTATTGATGCCATTTGGTATAACATCTAGAAAAATCAATGCAATTATATTTTTAATGCCTAGTTCATAACTGCTTAATTCATATCTCTTAATTCTGTTTTGGAGTGAAACAGATTCGATTATATAATTCCCACTTGCATGAGTTTGGCATTTAAAGGTAACATTCAACCATGCCGTTATGTTTAGAAAATATGCAAAGTATTGAAAACTGGTGGACAATCTTACTGCATCTTTAAAAATCAGTGTAGTCTGATCTGGATATACAAACACCAAAATGTCTTAATTCTAATTCATTTTCTTGCCATTAAGAAAATTTGGGAGCTCTACCTATGCATTCTTGAATTAAGCACTTTGAGCTCAATATCCCAACATACAAAATAAGAGGCTTCTCTATCTGTTTCAAAGCACTGGTTTTTTATTTGTTCTTGCGTGTTCACCTCTGGATACAATAGAAAAGGAACTTGCTCATGTGGCTGACAATACTACTGAGTAGTAGACAATGCTCAAGTACAATTGCCACAGATGATAATGCATGCATTTAAGATTTCTCATTCACCTAAAGAAAGATGGTATTCTACTGACTCAGTGTCAAGCTACCTCCATCCTTCTGACACAACAGACCTAAAGGACATAAAATTATTTTTAAATTTTTGTTCATTGCAGCCATATTGCACGATTTGACTACTTCTGATAACTTAATCTCAAAAGTGTTCTTTGTAAAGACTGTATGTACCGTTGGATAAAAAAGAACTTGTAAGCATTGGTTTTAAAATAGTCATATTTTGAGGTACATAGAGAGTGGACACAAACTTTACCGAAGCATGCAAATCTAAAATTCTGTGCAAAATGTTCTCTTTACAGGAAGTGCAATAGTATTGTAAAATGTAATTAGATATAATCTTCCCTGTTTTCATTAGCTATTACCATTATGTAAAGATAAACTAAAGCATAACGAGTCTTTTCATTATCACATAATTGTTATTTTAATGGTTACATTACAAGCAATATAATACTACACATACTTCCACCTCTCATATTAGTGGGCAATTATTTTGAAACTTTCTATTATAACCTACCCACAGAGACCAATGTAGTAATGCCACCATTTTAGTATAATGATGACCATGGTTTTGAAATCAATATGATAGCCTCAGGGAAAAAAGTAAAGTAATAATGAAGAAAATATTTATATTATATGTCAGTCTCAGTCCTGGTTCACAGATAGAAGTTGTTTAAGGAAAACCTGTGGAGCTGCTCTTGCTACTGCTCTACTGAAAATGGTCAAATACATATGAAACCAGTGGTTACCATTCCAAAAGCAGAGGAAAACTTTTAAGTGATCCAGAATTAAAAGCTCGGAAGTGAAACTGGAATAAGCCTTCCCTGAATATATCATCCCCAAGTACTATCCTAAACCATATCCAGAAATATTATCTGAAATACTCTTATTTCCCACTGACAAACAATGAACTGGCCTGAGTTACTCGTCCATTCATTGCCTTTCTCCTAACCAAGCAAAGCAGTGTAGCTTGGCAGGAAACCACTGGTGCTTAGACCAGTCTAAGAAGCACCTAAAGCTTGAGGATATCCTGAGGATATCCTATATGAAGTTAAATGAACTTTCATATGCGCAAGGCACTCCATGAACGAGACCCAAAATACCTCAAGGAGTAAGAAGGCTCTGGGATGCCACTGCAGACAAGAGTCCCTGGCAGGATCTGCTCAGTGGAGCTGAAATCCAACTCTGCTGAACACTGTGCTTTCTTGGAAGAGAAGGTAAAGGCAATTTAAGATCATGAAATAAGCCTGGAGGAGTTAAGGACCACTGCTTTCTTTTACTCAAATACAAAACATATTTCAACAGTGTCATCACTAATATAAAATCAGAGCAGCACAGAGAGAGTGAGCAAAAAACCACCCCCACTAAGCTCTAGCAAAGACACAATTCTCCCCTGATAAAAGAAAATGCTACACGTGACAAATGCTAGACACATTTCTTAATGAATGGGAGGAATGTGTGGAGACCATGCTAGGATGGACAGACTCAGGACAGGAAAACAAATACTTGAATAAATAGAAACTAAAATTCTTCTTTCAGAGGAATACTGTGTTGCAAAATACTCTTCAAATTCTTTTCTTTCCCTAATATTTTGATTGACTGTAAAATATCAAGAGACTACTGCTAATTTTACGTGGAAAGAAGTGCCAGAACATTACTATGTTTGGCTGAAAACAGAGTATAGAGCAGCAGAAATTGGTTCCATTTTGCAGTTCCAGACCATTCCAACCCAAAATTAGCACTGTAAGAGATGGAAATGCCTTCATGGTAAGCATACAACATTCAAAAAGCCCTATGGGCATGAATATCTGCACAGCAATCGCTCCTGCTTTCCCCCACTGTCCTTTTCTCAAGGAAGTCAAGTTGTAAGAGGAGGATAAATATTCCTTGCCTCACAAAGGCATTTTGAGGCTTAAGTGATATCGGTAATATTTTTGGAAATGCTCCCACGGAAAATGTTTGGGACGCTCTTCGGAGACAGGAGCACTAGCATCTCTAATGAATGTACTTCAGGGAAAACTCTGAAACAACATATGGAGAGCAAACCGAACACAGAGCACATATTTCTGACATTTATCTTTGTTTTTATTGTTAAAATAAAAGCATGCTGTTTGCTTCTTAGAATTTCATCTGCTATCGCTTTCTTTCCTTTCTCTGTGTCTTATTCTACACTAGTGACATCATCTGCAGAAATTTTTAAAGTTTTGCAGCCAATCCTGTGCTTTGGAAGTTTTAATGAGTCATGTAGAGAATGTTATTAGACAGGGAGTTCAGGCCTCCTTTCCGTAACCAGTATGACTATAGCAGACAGGTTACGTTTGTTGGGATGACTGACTTCAAAAAATAAAAACAAAAAAAAAGGATCGCAAACTTGCAAAGAACAAATATATGCATTTAGAAACCTTTTCTTCCATTGCAGTTGCATGTTTACTGAATACTAATGTACTGGACAGGGTTGCTCAGGATATGAGATGAGTAGTGTCTCTGGTATGTGGTCCCAACTGTACTGAATGCTACGACAAACAAGAATTTCTTTCAAAATCTTGAAAATAGAATGGCTGAATCTTTGAACATCTGCATCAGAAAGTATTCCCCTTCACACCCAAACAAAGCTATATGCTGATCAATGTCCAAGATGTCAGGCAAAATATTGGAAGACACTCCTCAAGATTCATAATAAATCCCCACAGTTGCAGTTGTTTTTCCGAACTGTTATAGCTTCCAAAACCTGCTGAAGATGTGAATGCCTGAGAAAAATTGTACATGCTGCTCTTGTGCATGTTACTCTTTAAATGTCTAGCTGCTCACTGTTAAAAGCTCAGAGAATTTGAGTATCACAGGAACCGTATAGGATGTAGTCAGTGATTGTTTTATAAACGCAGGTTGTAGCATATCCCAATAGCACATCAAGTTCTCCGAGAAGCGTGGCTGTGAATCCTGAGTTACCTTCAAAGATGTACACTATAAATCCATGTGCACACATATATATCTGTACAGTTTCACTGTTCTGAAATTACAGCCTGAATTCTTTATATGGGCTACATGATAACAGACATATAAATAAAACAGTCTAGAACATCTGGTTTGTTTTGTATGGGTAAAAATTGAAGATGTGCAAGTCCCTAGTTAACACTGAGTTCTAAAATAATTTAATGAGACACCAAAGGTCACCATTTTCCCCCAGTTTTCCTCCCACCTAAGTGTATGAGGTCTCAGACAGGCTTGATTTCTTACCAATTAAGATTGCAGTGCACTATTTGTTTACCAATCTTTCTACATTTTAAGGTAAAATACTCCAATATTAGCTCAGGCTAAACTGTTTCTACTTTTAAACAGTTTTTCTTTTGCTGTGTTGGCTACTTGTTCAAAGCTTTGAGAAGATAATCTTTTCTAAACATCATTCAGTGAGATATTTGAAATTAGTACTCATACACCTTTTCTTATAAAAATCTTTTCTAGTAAGTTTTACTAGCTAGTGGGTGGACAGATGTACAGAAACTCTTCTCTATCTGAAGCAACAAATCACTGTAGGGTTTTATTCCCTACCTCCTAAAGTCACTATCCTCACCTGAGCAGCAACTCTATAACACAGAATCTCCCAGTGAATCTCTTGCCGTTTGATCGTAGCATGCTGTGTTTTGCTAAACACTGTAAATATGGCTCAGTGCACTTTAGGGAGCTTCCATTAGAAATCCCAGTTATTGGTAACCAACAGGTATTACACTAAAGTAATAGCAACATTGCATTTATTTTCTAATCTATTTAACATATCTTAGAAAAGTATTGCTGTGTGACAACTGGTGATGAGTACAGACTTCAATGGTAATCACTCTGTGTTTTTAAAGACAACTATTTCCGCTGGCAGCAAGGTTGAATTAAAAACATAGATTAATTTCTCGACTTTTAAAAAAATTAGTTCTGTTCCTCTAAAATTTTAAGCTTCCTTAGGGAAGTCAAGGTCTATTTTAAACGCTGTGATCTGAAAAATAAAAAATGTTGAACTATGGAAGATGATCCAGTGAAGCTTCTATGAACACCAAAGGCTTCATTCAAAATGTATGCCTTTGCTATTATTTTCCACCAAGACTTCTGCCCTTGCAACCATAAAATACCTTCACCACCAGCAGTAAGACTGGAACCACTGTGTTTCACAGTGCTACCAGGGTTGCTAGCATATGAATAGCTGACTGCCATAATCCTTTCAAAAGGTGTATGTTCATGGGATGGGAAGAAAAATCGAAGCAGAATCTCATCTACATGTGCAATCCCAGTGTTGCTCATGAAAGATATCAGCAATACTCTCCTGGCCATAAAAAGCTGCAGAATATTTAAAGGGCAGGATGGAAAAGGTATGCATGTAATTAGGACAATACCAACCACTGTCTAAAGATTTAACATACAGATTGTCAGGAGCAGAAAACAGCTTCAGTGACACTTAAGGAAGATGTGATAAATTAAAAGCAACAGAAGTTGGATTAATTCAAAGAACACGTGAAAATGCACAAAGATAAAGTAGATCCTGATTATGTATTTCTGGACTTAAATCATTAGGTAAAAAGAAATAACTCCATGGCTAAAATCAGCAACCACCACAGAATCAATAGGTCTCTGAGCCCACACCAGTCTATATGCAGCCACAGTTTTATCACAAAATATTAGCTAGTATTGACATTTTTAATAAAGTTTCACTTTACTATGTAATCAGTGTAATGTAGTAGGAGCTGTGTTTCTTAACAGAAGTGCTGCTGCTTTGTACAGTACTTACTGGCATGTTAATAAAAAACTGACTTCTATTGAGTTCCATCTGCCTAGTAGAGAAAAATGTTCACCTTAATTAGGAAAATCTTCGTAAAGAAATATAAATGCAGTTACTAGTGGGCTGCAGGGAATAAATCTCGGACACTCAGGAATGGCTGGTGTTTTACCAGGAAATGGAAGAGTGAATATAAACCCCAAAACAGTTGTTAGCCGTCCAGTGATTGACCACAAATAGCAATAGATGTTGAGGTATTAAGTGTTTTATAATGAAAAATCTATTTATTTCATTAAGGTTTCATGCTTTAGACCCTTGTTTTTTCAGGTAATAAAGCAGTCTTAGCTGACCATGAAACTATTTAAACCCTCTATAGGAGGGTCCTATATATGGACAAATCCATTAGCATTTTTTGAAGGAGTTACTTTATAAAAAGAAAGAATGAAGTGCCAAGCAATGGTTTAAGAAAGACCCACCATCAAGCACTTGAAAAATGGTCACTATATCAAACACGTATTTTGGGGTTCGCTGTGATGCTCACAGGGAGTTGAGAACTTTTTGCTGACTTTATTGGTGCAGCAGCAGACACTACATCCTCATGATAAAGACTATATCAAAACGTAAACTACAATTCATTTTTGTCCTTACAAATGTTTCAACAGGCATTAGACATTTCCTCTGTCAGTCTGAATCAGGTTTTCCATCGTTTTCTTCCAAGAGTTCTTTAATTTAGAGATACTGATGTTCCCTAACTCTGCTCATTTTCCTCTCAAAATTAAATGAACTTTTACTTATCTTCCAGAATTTGTTTTTTTAGAAAAAGCTTGTTAATACAAAGCACAGTGCTTCCCAAGTCCCAAAAGCTAACTCTCTGAGCCAGATTCAGTTTCCATGTTCACAACTTCCCAATGAAAAACTGCTTTCTGCAAATACTATCTAACACTAGCCAAGATTTTACATTTTCTCTGAATGGCCCTGATAGGGAAACTAATACATATATGTTAAACAGGTGCAAAAGTAGAACTAGCATTACAATAATATTTCATTCAAGCGAGCAACCAGAAATATGGCATAAAACTCTGACGTTCTGGCCACTGGCAGCTCTACTACCTCAATTCACAGAGAATATCACCAAACGATAGAAGTTGCATCTACCTGAGCCTCAGAGAATGTAATTTCATTTCTTCATTTCAGTGACATTTTTACTAGACTACAGCTTCATGCAGATTAGTCAGACACATCAAAAACCACATATTATCTGAGGTGAAGCTGTGATGACTGCAGTTGTCTAACAGTGTCAATCCGAACTTTAGATGAATATAATTTGTTAGCTCTAAATGACAGAGATATAATATAGATCTCGTATATCACCAAAGTAATAAATAATTAGCGAGCAGAACTGAATAAAATAGCAGGTTGAGCACACCCCCAAATTTTGAATCTTGATGCAGAAGTCAGTGGTTCAGAATGATCCATCTTTCTGCCTCAAATGATAAAACAGCTTTCTCACAACATAACACATAGCACCATCTGGCACGAACAGAGGAAACGAAGAACTTCTGGAAGAGAAGCACAAAAGCAATTTAGGCTCCTCAGAATTGTCCAAGATATTCACAAAAATCCTTCAGAAACAACCATTAGGCTGCAAATGTGGCTTAGTGAACCTGCCTCCTATAGACATGCTTATACAGCTAATAATCTCAATAAAATGTCGTTGAATTGAACTGAAATGTTTGGGTATGGGATGGGTGTTTTCAGGGTTAAGACAGAGTGTGTGGAAAGTCAGTTGTCTACCAAACCAGATGGGTTTCAGAACATTATCTCATGTCTCTCAACAGGAAGTTTAGGAGCTCAGAATACATCTCCTCAGCAAAGCTCAGCAGGCTCTTTTTGGTAGATATTTCTAAGAAGTGTGACTAGAAACACCAAGTTAGGCTGTGCTTTGGGTGGTATCAGCACATGCGTTACTGGCTTTTTGCTGGGACTCAACATCCTCCACATGCAACAGCACAGGAGCAGTCTGCTCACACCGTCAGCCCCGAGAGCTGATGTGGAGCTGTGCCACCAGAGGCACTACTTGGACATACTGCGCTGAGTGGTTAGTCTGAGATGTTTGTAGTATAAACACTAATGGAATCTGAAGTCTGGATGACATGAGACTGTTTCACTGAGATTAGCACAGATTTATTTTATCATTGCTTTTTGAAAGTGACTTTTAACGCAGACTGTTTTCTAAATGATCCTTAAAAGACACTCCTTTCTTCCTCATCACCTTCACCTAAGGCAATAACATCCAGTAGCATTGATCTATTTGCTGCTAGTTTTCATTAATTTTACCCTCCCCTAAGGGTGGTGCAGCTTTGGTGCCAGCTAATTAAAACTTATTTAGGGCTGTTCAGTGCACTTTATCAGACCAGAATTAGCTCTGCTGCTTTAATGAAGACTACAGTTTTCTCTGTTATTACCAATTAAATGTTGTTATATCGTATTGCTTTATATTTCTAACGCATGGCAAAGATATAGATGGCTTTAGAACTACTTACCTGGACTGGGATACATACAAAGATGCCACATTTAGTAATTACCTAATGTTTCTTCAAATCCTTTCACCTGACTCAATACATATAATATAACAAAACATTAGTGAAGTACTGGAAGAAGCTGCCAGCTTTATGCTCCCTCTAGGGAAGGACCAAGTAAAATGCATTAATGAAAAATTGTGGATGTCTGGTAATGAATATTATTTATGTACAACAATTATTCAAAGTGGATGAGCATTCACTGCCTTGAACTCAAATGCTTCACTAATGAAGACTCTCAGAAAGAACATCTGTCCCCCAGAATCATAACACCACATACAAGGTTAATTCTCCAGCGTGGATAAGCCCATATCAGAGGGCATTTTGTACTGTTGTAGAATTTAAAAAACACTTCATTGTGAAATAAACAAACTTGTTTGTTGGACGTTATTTAGAGGCAATTCTTGTTTCTTCCATGAACTAATAATAAACCATTTGTCAATACCAAAGCTGTGGGTTTTGAACCTGCACTCAGTGAAGGCAGGGATGAAGCTCTTGCATCAGTGGTGCAGGACCAGAGCACTTCCGCAGTAGAGAAGTGACTGCACCACGTACCTGTTAGCTGCTTCTCATAACATCCTTTAAAACTTGAGCACCACCAGGATGAAACTACTGAAAAGTCCCACTAATTACCTAAAAAGATGGTATATCAAAGAGTAGAAATAGAAAGCTCATTAAAGGCTCGACAGACTAGAAATCTGTTGCAATCTTACTATGCATTAGAAGCATACACTGTACATAAGGACAGTATTTTAGGATTAAACTAAAATAGATGTGATTACAATCCACTCAGTACATTTTAAAATATGAGTTGAACTTGGTTTCCTTCCAGAATTTTTGCTGGGAAAATGTTGAAACAGACCTCTGTTCAATCTAATATTGCAAGCAAGAGTTGATGTTTCTCTGAGGAACTGAAGGAATATTTGGCTGAGGAACCCAAGTCTGTCTCAGCATCATAATAGTCTGGCACAACACGTGAAACTATTTTCATCACCCACAAATCCCTTGTGCTCTCCTTTTACTGCTTCCACAAATGCCACATACCTCTAACAGCCTCATGACCCTCCCTAGAAACAGCAGACAGGTCCTGTGAATTGGAAGATGCTACAGAAAATGAAACAGTTTCCAAACTGAGGTCCCCTGATTAGTAGGGAACTGCAGGATGTTTTCTTGTGATACAGAAGGTGTTGTCTGGTGACACATTGATTGTTTCCCTTGTTTCTGGCTGACAAGTACACTAAATGTTGTTAAAAACACCACTTAGTATTTGATGTGGAAAAGTAGGACTAAAAATGAAAGCTGCTGTAGATACAGGGGTGTTCTCTGATTGCCACTGTGAGAAGCGGTAGGGGTTTTTTCACAGTGTTAAAGGGGGGCATGTGCAGACGCAATGTGATGTGGGTCACGAGGCAGGCTCTTTACAATTTGCCCCTGTTCACAATGTGAAATTTTTAGTTGTAGCAGAATAAGAAGAAAGAAATTGGGGCACTTTGACATTATGCTGCTTAAGAACTTTGTTCATAAACACTGTCAGAATAGAAGTTCAATCTGCCTTTGACATGGAAAGAAGCATTTGTATTGTGTTAACTGTGTAATAAAACCTTGAGATGTGTTAATTTGTTGAAGAGAAATGGATTAAGCTGGAGATGAGGATACTTTGACATTGCACCCGTGCACATGGTGAACAAGTTGAGACACAAGTTCTTCCCTGTTACAAGGGGATGCTTCCCATGCTTCAATAATTTTAAAGAAGGACAAAACAACTCTGACCAAGTTTGGCAGCTTAATAACAAAGTGAATCAAGGAAGTTTGACAGAACAAGCTCTTCTGCTTCAAAAGCTAAGACAAAAGTTTGGACTAAGTTAAACTGTGAATATCTGTATTTTTAATTTGGTCAGAATAGCTACAGTCCTTCACAACTGCAAATTCATGATGTGCAAATTCAAAAATTAATAGTAAGGCACAGCAGTGATCTGGAAACTCCTTCCTAGTTAGCACCAGTGAGTACAGATGACAGGTGCTCTTCCATGCCAAAACACAGATGATCAGAATTTTTGCAGCTCAGTTACAAATTCCTGTAATTTGTGGTCTTAATTCCACAAATCCAATTTCTGCTCTGAACATGCTAGCCAAAACAGTGGCCCTCACACTTTCGTCTTCTTACAGTCCCCATTTGAGCGATGTAAACACACATTCTCAGGCATGGAAAATAGAATTCCAGCATAATTCTGGTAAAAACCTAAATCTATTACAGTATCACTGATAATCCATTTTCACCAAGAAATAGAAATATTGCATAACCCTGAGGTTTGTGTTTGAAGAAAAGCTACAGTGAATCTCAACAGAGAAGAAAATAAAATACCCAGATTTATCCTGAGGTTGTGCATTTGGAAATGTTGTTTGTGTAGGATTATCCTCTTCAAATAAAATGTCAATTTAATCAATAGTAAATTGAGCTGAAAACAACACACAGCTTTGAAAACATTTCAGGAAGACATCCAATATTTTTGGGACTCAAGCCAACAGAAATGGAAAGAACAGAAGGTAGTGTAGGTGGGGTAAATGGGGCCTAGCTGCTGCCTCATCAAGTGCTTATAACAGTCAAAACCATATAACAATCCATTAAAAACATATCTGGGGACTCATTTAGTAGCTGGCATCCAGCATGGACTTCTCTCATGTATCTCTTGTCAAACATTATAATTGTTCTTCACATTTAGGACTTACCGGTCTTTTCCTGTCTCCTTCTTAAATACTGCATCACAATAACTCATGCGCTTTTCTGTTGTCACATAGATTTTGGCAGTTGGGTAGCTGTCAACAGTTTTCTTCAGCATGTTGTACACAATCCCATTTCCATCCTTCCTCATGTTTCGAAAAGGTCCCCAGATCACATAAACAGTGTTGTTGGTTTCTTTGAAAAAGTACTCGGGATTCTTGAGTAGGAGAGGCACGCTTGTGTGAGAGACCACTCTTACAGTTGTCCTCTTCCCAACATCCTCCTCATAGCCCTTTGTGGGAGCATTGTTCATTCTCCATATGCAGGAAGACTTGTCTATCTCAGCTCCCACCTTCTGGCCAGCCATCTGTCCCGAGTTTGAAACAATGGCACAGAGGCCACAGTCAAGTTGTAGAGGCTGGAAAAAAGAAAAAAAAAACCAACAAACTGGCAATTCTTTCTCTGTAAAACATGAAGACTGAAAATTCAGTTAAAAGAAAGATGGGCGCAGTCCAACAAACTGATAGCAACACTTCTCTTTAAAAAACCCTAACAATCCCCATGTGGTAGAGCTGGTGAAAAATGCTAACACCAGAAAGATGTGAATGCAACCCTTTTTAGTGAAATAGGTGGCAGTTCCAATCTTTTCCTTTGTTCTCCACCTTGCAAAGTCAACCAGAAAAATAATAATTATTTTTTTCCCTCTAAATGTTACTCTTTCCACTAGAAAACAATGAAAGAAAGAAGCAGCAGAAAACAATATTTAGATCAATGCCTTTTTCCCTTTTAACAAGGTGTTGTCAGCAATAGGAAAAAAGTACAGAAAAAGTAATGCTGGAAATTTAACTATACACTGACTGTGTTTATCTGTCTGAATGAATAATTCCCAAATTTGTGACAGAAGTCAAACACGAGATGTAATTCTAAAAAGCAATCTAGTAGCATGAAAATCCTGCAGTTGGAAAGGAGATGTAGACAGAGGAATACATTGTTCTCTCCAGAGAATGGTTATGACCCATGAAAAATGAGAGGCAGATGGACTGGCGACATGTGAACTAGAAACTTAATCCTGGGCAAACTGAAGTCAAAGACAGTATTTCCTGAGCACGTTCTAGGGTATTATTTCTCCAGTATGAATTGAAAACAGGCACAGTTGTCTAACAGAGAGAGACACCTATCTGATGCTCCGTTTGTCAGAGTATAAACAGTAAATGCCTTTTGGTTCTTTTGTACCAACAGACTAAAAGGAAATTCCCTGTATTTAAATTGGATTGAGTGAAAAGTTTGGTTAGAAATCTAAATCAAATGAAAACTAGATCCATCAGAAAAACCTACAGAAGATGGTCCAGGCCACACAGAGATCATCTACAATTTTTTGTATGGTCACAGGCTCGATCTTCTGTCATGCTCCCAATCGGGAGCCAGTGACTTCAGTTTAATGTTTGTTAGGAATAATTCCCTTCATATTCTTTGGATATTTCGCTTGACAGGATGCTAGATGCTTTTCTGATCAGACTTGCGGTTATTTCCTTCCAACATCACACCTCATTTAGCTGATGTGGATGAATACCCTGGCTACATTTGACCACTCTAACCTTAGGACGTGGTGGCTGACAAAACATCGAATTTCTCTGATACTGATCATAATATAAGGGACAAGACATAAACATCTGAAGAGAGCCAAATTATAACAGCTAAAATATCTCGTCTTTGGGTGACAAATATTGTACAGAACTAAGGTGCACCTTGCAAGGCTTCTGCAATAAATCTCACAATTGCAAAGGTTTGATTTCTTTATGTGAGTTGTTCATGAAAACGTTCATTCCTCATTTTATCAGGAATTAAAGATGCCTGACTGCAAGCAAAAGCATTGGCAATGTTTTCTTTACAGAACACCAGGTATTTTTTTATAGCTGTTGTAGTTTTAGAGAACTGTCCTGCATAGCTCTCTGACAGCAGGGATGAAATCCCAGGAGATGCAGCTGAACACAACAGTCTTTCTGTTTACCGCTTAGTTACAGAAAACCTCTCTCAGATACATTGTGAGGACATGGCTGGGTGACCTAAACAAATCCATAAGCATAACTCACATCCTAACATGAAGTGAATTGTTAAGGTCCCAGCAGATTAATTTATAGCTTTCAGGGTGAACTTTTAAACTAACAAATCCTGAATATGAAACTGCGAGATAGGAAAAGCCAATTTGGTCAAGAATCTGGTCCCACTTAAATTTGTCTCAATCTCAGTTGTTTTTTCACATTATTCTTCCTTCTCCATTAAAATGGAGCTGCTCTTTTAAATTTGGAATTGTTTGATTTTCTGACCTTAGTTAGAAATGCATTGCACATTTTCTATTCACTGAGTGTAACTGTTCTGCTCGAATAAACTGAGTACACTCACTCCTGCAATTGTGTCCCCCGGTTTTCTAGCTCTTTTGTTGCGATTCATTTATCTTGTTCCAATTTATAAAGCGCTTTCATAATATTGAATGCCTGCACTAGGTCAACATATAATCTGCTCTTCCTCAGTAGAGGCAGAGGCTTAACCCCTCCCAGCCCTATCTGAGAATAAATATTTTTTACAATGGAGCAAAATTTTACATGCTCTAATATGCATATTTCCCAACAAAGCTCCCAGAGAGAGTTAAGGGACTGACTGACACCCATGACAGACATTCCACTAACTCCAGAATAATCCACTGACTTCAGTATCTTTTTGCATCATCTCTTCCTCGATGTATGAGAAAACACACATCAATATTCATTCCTTGAACCCTCATATGGAGAAAAGCCAGCAGCTTGTGGTGCTGATTTATAAGTGTCAGAGACAAAAGGGGCAGTTTCAATAATCCACATACAACAGCTTTCACATTTTCCTCAGTTAACATGACATTCCTGTTCGTTATTACACCCTAGCTCAGGTATGGCTGTCCCATCTCTTCAAGACTCAAAAGCTGCTCAAATGTAGCTCCTCTGCCAGGTGGCTCCCAGAGGAGCTGTTCAGGCACAGGGATATGGGTGCCCAAGAGGCCAGAACTGGGGAGCACCTGGGCAGCTGGGGCTGCTGCTTTTGCTACTGAACTTGGACACAACTGACAGCTCCCTATGACCCTTGAGGAGTTGGAGTGATGTGCTGTTGCCCCTCTGCACCCCATACTCTGGGGTCCTACATTTTTCACACCCTCTTTCCATATGCAGATTTTTGACTACAAGGTTGCCCATGATAGCCCTAACCTGTATGAGAAACTATCACTTTTCCATTTTACTTGCTGTATTTTTTGTATTAAGGATGAACAGAAGCAGAGAGACAATTCTTACACACAGAAACCAGAATACAGGGAGATGAAAACTGGAGAATTAGAGAAAATGTGCCGCCTTAGTGATCTGTTTTGCAGTTAATAGTAACTGTTTACAGGTGTCCACATCACAACCACCAGGATAGCAATTGAACACTAACTCATCAGCAGCCTTATCAGAGAAACCAAAAATGGTTCTGGCAGGCAGTCCAGGCTGCCCTCTCATCTGTAGAGACAGCCCAGCAGCAATGGGATTGATACAGATTGGCAGGACCATGCAGAAACCTAGATGTTACTGTTTATGCTCTCTGGACCAAAAATGTCAACTAAGGATTTACCTGTACCTTTCACAAGATCTTCATTCACTTGCATTGTAGATATATGAGCTAAAGGAAAAACCAGAGAACCATTCACCTTTTCTTCTCTTTTCATGTATTTAGACACATACTTCACCTCTACATACCACAGGGGCTAAGCTATTATTGCTTCTAGAAAATTATTCATATTGTTTCTGACCAGAAGGATGTAGGAGTCCTCAGCAGAGCAGCTGGGCATGATTCTGACAAATTGTCCCATCTTTTTCCTGAATGATACATTGTAACTGTTGAGGAGCACTTATATTTTAATCAGTAAAGAAAATGAAATGTCTGACCTTTCCATTTCCTGTGCAAGCTTACAGACAATAGAAAAGATAATTAAAACTGTGAATTAGAACTTGGAAAACAGTGCCGTTTCTCCAGCAAAGAGAAATAGCTGTGTAATAAAGGTCACTTATCAAACAGTTCTAGTTATTAAATCTTTGCATTTAGCACTGAAGTGGCTTCATAGAATCAAAGGTCAAATCATTAAATAACAAAAACAGCCAGAATTAGAAAAGGTCACAAGCAAATCTAACTAGAAGTAGGTCACAAAACATGATTCTCTTCCACAGAGTATTTCAATATTTGGAAAACTGGCTACTTTCCAATCTGAAACAACTCCCCCCATCATTTCAAATATCTCCACTAAAAGACTGAAATTCCAGCTACAGGACTATTTGTACGGGTGGATTTCCCAATAGCACAGATCCTGGATCACCACGTGTGTCAGACACAGACCTGTTGGTCTGCTGAATCCCCAAGTGGGGATGATCTCAGACCAGGTCTCAACCTTTTGGCCAAAACTTCAGCACGAGTCAGTGGTGTCCAACACAACAGTGTCCTGACAGACCAGTCACGTGCCAAGCTCCCATCTTAGCAGAGACTGCCAGATTCACTGCTCAGTTGGAAATCTAGCTCAGGACCTATGCAGATGTAATTTACACTAATGAAAAGCTGAATTTCTCTTGCGACTTCTTAGCCGTATAGGCTGGTGGTGCACTGGAGAGCTCGCTCCAACCACCAACTCTGCTTCACTCTGTGAATCCCACAACTAATCACACAGATAGTTAGGAAATTCAGATTAAACTTTCCCAATTGTTACTTTAACAATATGATTGTAATTTTGTAAATTGGACGCAATGCCCATTCACTACATAATGAGGCAATTATTAGCAGCTCGCCACATATTAATTTGCTCCTTTAATGTTGAAACAAATGAGATCTTTTCTTATAATCATCCTATTTGAGTGAATTCTAACAAAGCCGATTGAACAAAGCTCCAGAGAGACTTTCTTTATTTCAATGCCATTTATTCTTCTACTCTTCTTGGATGTCTTTAGAGTTTTAGAGGATACAACATTTATAATGATGCCAATAGGGAATAGATTTTGCCTTTATTCTTCTTGATGTTCTTTTGAGGTCTTTGAAATGAAAGGTACAAGAGAGGCATTAACCGTCTGGCATTGTTTTTATTGCTTTTCTCTACTTTACAAGCAAAAAATGTATTTTAATTTTTCCTGTGTTTCAGTGGTGATTAACCAAGCTGGTTTTATCTACACTTACTCACTTCCTTCAGACCAGACTGGGAGGAAAGACTTGCCAGGCTTCTCTAGGACAAAAGTCAGTACAGTTAAAGAAAAGAAAGATAGTACTTGTGTGTTCACCCAGCAAGAGCTATCAATTTAATACAGCACTCAGAAGCAGTGCATATAAATCACATTACATAAATAACATCAAGCAATGAAAATAAAAATTATAAAACCCCACAGGTTTGATTACCCTGGGTTTGTGGTTGTACCCCCTTCCCTCCTGTGGCAGCGTTGTTTCTTTAATCTTCAGCAGTTGATTTGGGTCCTAGCCCCCAGCATCACATCCCAGCAAACATCTCTGTCTTCATAAAATTTAATATTAAGATTTCATAAAGATTTTAACATTTTGACATTATTTTGAAATAAGCCCTATGTCGACATGCATCCCATTTCCAAATAAACAGAATATGATCTGCCTCTTCATAAGATTGTTCCTGAGACTGAAGTGCCTGGGATATTTTATTTAGACGACTGTCACTGATATGTACATAAGTGCTTGCAGGAAGTTTTTATTTAAATTGAATGAATTGGAAAGGAATGCATAGGAGCCACATAATGGGACTAATCTTGTAGTAAGAGACCGAATAAATAACCATCACCAAAATTTTTTCTATATACACTGACCCAGTTGTTACAGAACTGCTATTCTTTGATTTGCAGCTCATGTTACAGCTCCTTAAAAGGGCTCTATCAGCCCTTTGCTTGAACAGGTATCTCGTGGATTCCTGATGTCAGTGGTAAAAAGCCAGAAAAGGGAAGGAAGCTTGGACTTTGGGCAGAGGTTGACACATGCATGCCAGCGTCTCCAGCACCATCTAAGCTTTCATTTGGCAAGTGTATTTCTGCAACATTTTAGCTTCCTTTCTCATGGAAAGGAAAAAAAATATAACCACCAGCCCAAACCTTCCAAACATGAACCACAGCGCAAAGTGATGCAGCGTCATCTTTCTCACTTCCAAGGCAGCTCCACTTACTCCATGCCAGCTCGTACCTCTTTCAAGACACAGCAGACCAAATGCTTACCAGAATGTTGTTGATTTTGCTGCTGCTATTGGGAACAATGTAGGCAGCTTTGAAACAAGCAAGAATCAAGTACATCTCATGATACTGGGAGCTGAAAACTAAATGCCTCAAATATATGTGAGAAAGCTCTGAGTAGCAACAGAGTCAAGTATACGACCTACAAAGAAGAAAACAGAAAAGCAGGTCTTTTTATGTATTTCCCTCTAATATAAAGCAACAATTGAAAAGTCAAAGATAATACCCCTCTTGCTGATCCCATAAAATAAAATTTGAGTAAAAACAGGTCCAGCTTGATCAAAACATTCTAACTTTCTATATTTTAAAAATCGCATATAAATAGTTTTCTAAAGTGCAGGTAAAATGCTCCTTCACTTCAACATTATTCTGTGTTATGAAAAGCTTAAAGCATGGTTGTTCACATTCACAGAACAGTCCCTTTCATTTCTTCCTTTCTTCCTAATGTCCAGCTGAAACTTCATTGAAACTGACACCTTTTAAATAAGCTACACTAGTATTTTCTTCTGGAATAATAAACTATTGAAAGATTCCTGATAGCTGTATTGGTAAAAAAAAGACTCAAAACTAGAAAGGTGGCAGAGAGTAAATAAAGAATGGGAGAAATTGTTCTGTGGCTACATGGAGGGTTAATGAAGGAAGGAAGCTTCCAGATTCAATGTTTCAAGTACGACAGAAAGACCCAGCAGAGGCAGAGCACTGGAGGACTGATGGTCAACAGCCCTGCGGGACTCCGAGAGCAGAGAGAGTCGCAGATGAAGAAAGTTTTGCCCTAAGGCATTGCCTGAAGGATGTGTGAGAACCTGTCCTGTGCGTGCACTCCTGGTCAGCTGAAGTCACGTTTCAGTTTGTGTCTCAGGTGGTTGGTAAATTCTCCTCTCGCAACGTACAATGGCAGAAGGGACGTGCTCTTATTAACATGAATGAATACATCGCAAAAGGGGAAGGAAATAAATAGAAGCAGGATACCAAAAGAGAAGAGAGGACAGGAAAAAATTCAGAGAAGAACTGAAATGGGCTATGAAAAGGCAGAATATAGTTTAGTGTTTAAAAGAGAGACATGTAAGGGGAAAGAAGACTTGAGAAAAAGTAAAACACTGATATATATAGCCAGTAAGACAAACCATGATGTTTGGGAATGAAATCTAGCAAAAGAGAAGAGCAAAAACACCTAAAGATATTTGTTAAGGTATAAACTAAATGTTGCAAAGAGAGCTTTATCAGACATGTCAATCCAATAACTCAGCATTAAACAGAAAGAATAGCTTTCTTCCTTTAAACTGCACTGCCCAAGCAGAAAACGAATGGAAACAGATACATTCATTCCAGCATACAGTACTACAGCTTGTAGGTAACCAGAAACGCTGACATCTGCAGACGTACAGATGTCTACATTTCCAGATCCACCTAATTAACACCTCTGAATTCAGGGGGTTGGGGAAAGGAAACAGAATCCTCTTTGGCATATGTCGTGGTTTAACCCCAGTCGGCAACCAAGCACCACACAGCCGCTCGCTCAGCCTCCCCCCGCCGGTGGGATGGGGGAGAGAGTCAGAAGGGCAAAAGTAAGAGAACTCGTGGGTTGAGATAAGAACAGTTTAATAACTGAAATGAAATAAAATAAAAATAATATTAATATTATTAATACTACTACTACTAATAATAAAAAATTGTAGTGAAAAGGAAAACAAGAAAAAGAGTGACAAAACCCAGGAAAAACAAATGATGCAATTGCTCCCCACCCGCTGACCGATGCCCAGCCCGTCCCTGAGCAGCGATTGCTGCTCCCCCGGCCAACTTCCCCCAGTTTCTATACTGAGCATGACATCAGATGGTATGGAATAGCCCTTTGGCCAGGTTGGGGCAGCTGTCCTGGCTGTGCCCCCTCCCAGCTTCTTGTGCACCTGGCAGAGCATGGGAAGCTGAAAAGTCCTTGACTAGGGTAACCACTACTGAGCAACAACTAAAACATGTGTTATCAACATACTAAATCCAAAACGCAGCTCTACACCAGCTACTAGGAAGAAAATTAACTCTATCCCAGCCAAAACCAGAACATCATATAAAATATCAAAATAAAAATACAAATATGCCCAAGAACATATGTGGAAATGTTCATGTTGAGGATTGAATGCTTAATTGTTATGGGAGGGAGGCAAATGCTATCATGCACACCCTATACAGCAAGTTTACAAGGTAGGCACTAAAATGATCACTCTGAAAAACAGCCTATGAAAAAATTCATTTCCCAGTTGCTCAAAAATGAAAACCAAGCAAACTACATTAGTTCTAGAGTACCCCTAACTTCATCCCAGTGGTTTAGCTGATGACCATGAATAACCAGAATGTTTGTGACACTCCATCTATCACTCATTTGCAAATATACAGCCTTTGAAATATCACGGCTTTGTAATAGTTCAAAAGCCGGGAATTCTTCCAAGCAAATGCTGCTTGCTGAATACAATAAGTCATTCATTTTAACATCCGCCACATTGCTCACTTGCCCTCGTTAGCACATGATGAATCTTGAATTTTGTGCACAAAACATACTGGAGATACACAATTTAAAGCAGACACTGTCCATCAAAATTCATAAACAACTCCAAACACAAGACAATCAGCTGCTCTTAACTATGGCACCCCTTTTGTCACTCTACTGCAGAACTGTATTCGCAACAGCATATTTGTTACCAGCAAAAAACATCATCACTCGATCCAGCAAGTTATTGGTATCATAATATTTAGGTTTACTTTATCTTCTGCAATTCTCTGTTTATATTGCATTTCTTTTCTGTTTTTTGTATGTAGCAATAAGGAAGATAGAATTTGTTTCTTCTCTTTACAGGCATATTTGCTCGGCAAACAATACAAAACACAAGGAGGTAAAATGTCACTTACAACTCAAGGAGACATAAAAGGGGAGAACATACTGTTAGCACATGGACTGAATAGCGAATGAATCACAGTACAAAAGGACAAAAACAATTTCTCACATCCAATACTGTGTATAGCAGTAGAGCACAGGTAACATAAAACACAAAATCCTTCCTTAGAGAGTGGACTTCAGAATGACGTCCTTCAAAGCAACCAAGGCCAAAAGGACTCTCTCCACAAAAGATGTTTTTTCCTTTGCAAATAATAATATTAAGTATCTGTGAAAAAAATTAATGAGAATTCTTCACTATGAATTGCCTACTATAAGACTATTTCTAAGGAATTCTTTGTCACATATGCAAAACACTGGTTACTCTGTAACTGCTGACTTTAATTTGTGTTTATTATAAATACCCACAGATGGCAGTAAAGTATATAATGTATACAGCAGATTTGTTCCAAGTTTGCTTTCTCTAATAACCTCCTATTATCAGCAGTCACCATTAATCATGGGCCATTATCTAGGAACTTACTTGGCTGAATCACAGATGCAGGACTGCCTGTTAGGCCTCCAGTCTAAATACATGTGAAAAACTTACACTCAGAAACACATTACTGGACCTCTAATATGAGGTTCACATCTTATTTCAGGTCAATTTATTTGGGATCTGATATGGGGAAATGATAGCGAGGTAAGCAGCGAAACCTGTCAGAAAAACTATCTTGTATTCCCTTTTTTTTTTTTTTTTTCCCCCATAAAAATCCACCTAACAGGCTGGAAGTCTAACCTCTAATTTCAGTTCCATGCTGTCTAGACCTATTATTTAATTTTGTCTCTCTTGGTGGTCTATCTATCAAATTATTTGTACGCATGGAAGGGAAGTGATAAGTTAAAATGCTAATTATCCATTTTTCTGAAATAAAAAAAAATAATATCCATGCCAGGAATAACAATTAGTTTTATTACAATAACTTTAAAAACGGTAGCATTTTTTATTTGACAAAAGTAAGCCTTAAGAAGCTTTCTGAGTCCAGTGTTTTAAATTGCAGGGTGCCTTATCTGAAAGAGAATACCTACTTCCTTCTGGCCACATTCACTTCTTTTCCCCTCACTGGTATATTGGGAATATTTGCTGTATCGCTTTATGACTGTCAGCCTTACAAACCTTTAAAAATCTTCTGTAAAAATGTCATTTCAGGTTAAAACTTCACTTACAAGGTCCTAGTCTAAAAATTAAATTGTTTTAAATATCTTTTATTTTAAGATATTTAAATCATTTCAGTGGCAGAAAGATATAAGGTTAAATCCCCATTTTCTGGATATCTGAACTTTCAAACACTATGGCACTGGGCACTAGGACAGAAATTTAAACTGGATTGGAGAGTTCTGCTTAAATAATTAGGAAGATTTATTTTAAGGTCTTTTAAGTCCTTAATGGAAGCTGTTGAAGCATAGCTGCATATTTAAAAACTCTGAAACTAAAGGTCTGTTTCAAATGAAAAAATCGTTGTACATATACTCTCTTCTGATTGCTTTTACATCATTGCTTCAGTGCGTATGTCCACTAACTAAATATACATCAGTGCAGATTTCATTGCAGGCCCTAGTTTGTATCATGGACTAACATTACCTGCGATAACTTTGTAAGCACCCTCAAGTGGGAACTCCTGGGTTAAATGATTTGTAAATAATTCAAAGATCATTCTGTATCAGTTCTCCTTCCTCATGGAACTTGATGGTGTAGCTTCTGCTTCCACCACACCCCACACCAGCCCAATTTCCCCCTCACTTAAAAGCCTTTGCTAAAGAGAAGCGCCGGAGCACAGCGGCCTCGGCCAAACCTTACTGAAGTCAACAGGGCCTTGTGCAGATCAGTGCATCAGCACTACAGAGCTCAGAACAAGGCCTGAGGAGGTGCTGAATAACACACACACACACACAAATGAGGTGGTAAGTTATGAGGCGAAGCATGCTAGAAGCAACTGCAAAACAAAATCTTATTAAAAAATGAAAATAATAAGCCCTATCAATCTTCTCTCCACTATATAGTCTGGCCTGACAATGATACAGTTGCAAGATATAAACAACACTACCTCCAAATATGGGTACTTATAATCTTATCTCTTCTACCTATAATTTAAATTTTTTAGAGAAAAATTAATTTTTAGTCCTTCGCACATCTTAAGGAGAAAAATACCACTGTAATGTACCCATATGCTGACTTTCTAGGAAAATCTATGGCATGTTCATAGCCTCCATTACAGTCAAAAGCAAAATTCCCACTGACATCACTGGAGCCATGACTTCACCTAGTGTCTGAATTTTGGAAAGAGAAATCTGGATTCTGAGTTCATAGGCAGAAAAGCTTTCTAACTGTAAACAGACTCAGCTCAGCAGCAAAAGAAACAGCAAGGAAACTTTCTTGTGACGTGTCCAGCTTAGGGTGAGAATCTGTGCAGGGCTGGGCTCAACAAGACATACTCTGCTCTGAAGAATAAATTTAGACATGGGACTATAAAATAAAAAAGCTCAGAAAAAAAATGTTCTGTGCAATTACAAAAATCATGGTACTGATCCTTTGCCTGCGCAGCAGCAGAGGCCTCTCAGCTGTGATTCTGCTTCAACCTGTGAAAACAGATGCAGTGTATTTTCTTGATGTAAACTATCTACTGACAAAGCCAGATGACAGTCTTCCTGCTTTGTACGTGAGCATGCATACAGATGTCCTGTGTTATATGGACTTACCTGGAGACTATTGAAACTGTTTCCCACTGAGTCTATTCCCAGGATGGAGACCTAGGAGACCACGTTAGCTCCCTGCTCTTGCTGGCATCAAATGGGTTAAGCCAGATTCTACATGTCAACCCTGCCTGTGAGTGCACAGGGTTTGAGTAGGTTTGGTCTGGGTTTTTTTTTTTAAACCTGTTGACTTTAATGAAGCTTGTGATTCTTTATGTTTCCAAGGACTGTAATGACAGCAGGATCTTTATTGTTTGACAACTTGAAAAGCAATCTTAAAGGTCAGCACCGAAGCTCATAAGCTGCTCTGTAACTCCAACTGATACAGCAATGACTACCACGGTTCTGACAAAACAGGTTCTTGGGGCAATAAGGAGGGAAACCTGTTGCCCTCTGATAGGATCCGCTTGCTGACTGCTTTGGCTTGCTGGCACTAAGAATATGGTGAAATACATGTCAACTGATGGCCTAGCAAGGGAAGAGATAATGGAAGACTGACAACTGCCTTCTACAGCAAACAGGTTGCATCTCTCTTTTCTGCCTCCTTCCAGAGCAATGCTGATCCATGCTACAGGCTCTGTTGCACCTCTTGCTCCCAAGAGCTCACAACCGCATATTAGGAACTAGAGGGGCTAAGTTCCACCTCACTGCCACAGAGAAGGTCTGAGGGACTATAATACTATCGTATTATAGCAGCTAAGTGAAAAGAAAATAAAAATATTCCACTGAAGTCATGAACTAATTATAAAATAATCATTGGAAAGAAATGCCCACCCAGGTTACATCTGATGTTGAGGGAAAAGCCCAGAGGGCAGCGATGGACCTTAGCTTGCACAGAAATCACATTTCTCCATTTCCGTGAACAGTATATATTGGAAAACTTTTCTATAGTCATGCTAGTTCTATGGGTTTTTTTATTTGTTTAGTGACTTTAAAAAAAAGTCATGTATTAACAAAACTAAAAGCAGCAAGAAAGGTATATTATGGAGAGTTTAGATGATGTAGTAATTTCATTGTAAGAAAATATTTACAAAGCAAATGTGAAAGCTTTGGCATCTCCTCTCTCTGAGTCATACTACTGCAGAATTATGGATGCAGTATGAAGAAAAATGTGTGTGCGTGTGCATTCAGCTACCCCATCTTACATGGTCTTAGACATGCACAGTGTTTTTTGGCTAAAAAGAACCAAGGGAGATGAGCTGAGGAAGGAATACTGATGCGCTACATATGTCCCATGAAAAAAGATCCCTTTTTTTAGGGAATGCAACTTTGTAACAGAGGGCAATTAAGCTTTCAAACAGGTGCTCAGAAGATTTTGGACTCTCCATCCCTAGAGACTTCCAAAGCTTGACGAGGCACAGACCTGACCTAACCTTCATGTTAGTCCTATTTATAGAGGATATTGGACAACACGGACTCTAGAGGTTCTTTCCAACTTATTTTTTTCAATAATTCTAAAAGTCTATCACTTTAAGAGCTAAGGGGAAATTGGATGAATTTTAATGAAAAAGATGACACACATTTTTAGTAGTGGGGACTATTCAACACTGGGGGGAGAAAACAAAAACAAACCCCAAAAACACAACAAAAGATTGGAAGTTGAATAATTAGTGAATTTTTTTCCCTGTCTGTTCTTGGTTCTTTCTATTGCCTGCCACAAAATCACAAAATCACATATAAAAAGCAGCAGGAGAGAGAAACATTCCTAAAATGAAAATGGGATGATAAGATTTGATCTGCATGTCATATCACAATCCTGCACAGAACCTACACCTAATAAATCTTATTCCTGATAAAATGTTATTAGGCACAGTTACAAGACTGGAATCCAGATTGACCTAAGATCATAACCACAAGTGCAATCCAGCCAGTGTTGCACAGGCTATGGGCAGGCAACACAGTGCAATTTCATTCCTGGCACATGTGAACTAGCTCCAGGACTGCTAAACTGGCTGTTTCAAACAGTTTAGGTTCATTACTTCCTAGGATGTTTGTAGAGACTGTATATTTTAGTTGAGTCCTCCTCATAGATCTTTCTAAGGCCTTTTAGCAATGAATAGAATCATAGAATGCTTTGGGTTGGAAGGGACCTCTAGAGGTTGTCTAGCCCACCCTCCCTGCAGTACGCAGGGACATCTTTAACTAGATCAGTGTGCTCAGAGCCTCCTCTAACCTGGCCTTGAATGTTTCTAGGGATGGGGCCTCCACTACCTCCCTGGGCAACCTGTTCCAGTCTTTCGCCACCTTCATTGTAAAAAATGTCTTCCTTATATCCAATCTAAATCTACCTTCCTTTAGTTTAAAACCACTACCCCTTGTTCTATCGCAACAGGCCTTGCTAAAAAGATTGTCCCCATCTTTCCTACAGGTCCCCTTTAAGTACTGAAAGGCTGCAATAAGGTCTCCCTGCAGCCTTCTCCAGGCTGAACAACCCCAACTCTCTCAATACAAAGTGATATATATCACATCATGCCTGGAGAGCGATGTTGTGAGTTCTTGCTACTACTTTCAGCTCTACTAATGGTGGTGCCTCCACCAGTTCTGGAACATTACTGAGATGCAGAAGTGGTAGCTCTAACGGACTCTTGGGTTAGAAGAGGGGTAAAAAGAAAACTTAAAAAATCACTTATCCAGAATGAATACATCTTTTCCAAAACAGAAGCCAAGACTGCTGTCATGTGCTAGTGCCCACTGAGCAGTAAGCTGTAGCTTCACAGCCAGAGGGCTGTGGAGATTGTGAAGTCCAGGCTGGGACAGAGGGGAGAAGGAGAAGAGGTATGTTGCAAGAAATGAAATGGACATTACTTTCTGGAAAAATGGGGAAAACTCCCATACGATAAGACCTACAATGCTCCAACTATAATACAGCAGAATTATAGTGGCTATGAAATGTAGGATGATGAAAATCATTTCTGAAAAAGTATATCACAAGTGAATACTGTACTTATCCCCTCCCCTTGGAATAACCCCACTGTAGCAGCAAAACTATTGCTAGTTCTGTCACAAGATCCTTGCAAAAATCCTGCAGACCCTGTTTTTCAAAAAAGCAATAATGAAAAAATAAAGTCCTGTGGTGCTTTTCCTCTATCAGCCCTGTTTATGAATTCATAGCACAGCATGAAGGTTATTAAAATCCCATATGTGAGAACCACACACAGCACAAGGAGATATGAATTGGCATTCCACAGAGATAATGCTATCTAATGGGCAAAACAAGTAGCATTCCTATTCAGAGTACATTTGGAAAGGGCAAAGCATCTGGCTGCTGCTCATGGATAGCTGACCAGACACAAACCATTTCTTCTTCTTACCTGTTGACTAATAAGTTAAATGTAAAGAGCATGGCTGTTATCTTGCTGGGCCTTGATATTCCCAGGACACCTTTTTACCCACAAACCATTTGACGTGGGGTGGATTAAATGGTATTTGGGCCACTCAGATACAGTAACTATTAACCACATTGCTGTTTACTCCCCCATACATGCATTTCAAATCAAAATGTAATTAACTGCAGAGATAACCAATACACCTCACAAATTAATTCAAGAGTTCTGCCTGTCCAATAATTTAATTATTTTCCAAAATTATTCATTTATTTCCCATTTTATTGTTGAAACAAAACAGTTAATGTTGTGCTTTATTTTGCTGCCAAAAATGTTTTGATCTCATGTAGCACAGAGCGATTTTGAACATTACCAGCAGCTGGAAAAACTTCAAGGGAAAAAAAAAACTGTTTTGGAAAAAAGGTTTATGAAAAAAAACCAAACTAACAAAGCATAGACATGCACAAAAAGTTTCCCCAGTGTTCAAATACTCTGAAACTTTTGTTAAAGAGAAAGCAGCCCCCAGTCCGTGATTCTAAAAACCTTGACGAGAGTCAAATTTCATGTCTAAAACATACTCTACTTAAGGACAACAATCAAAGGTTTGCAAGGTTGTTTCCCCGTCTTCCATGTATGATCAATCAGCCATCACAGTGAGACCACAGGTGTCTGATGGTAGTCATCACTAATGACAGAGATGGAAAGCACTCCAAAATAGGAAAAGCAGGATCCGCCATGAGGCAACATGAGACAAAACCGTCTTCCTGCAGGATTGAAATCCATGTGCTTGCTTGGTATTCTGCTATATTGCTGAGGAAGGATTTCCTTCTCATCCATCTCTCTGTGATCACACACTGCTGCTCACTGCTGAAATTCAGAACTGGGATGATGCTG